>JZKD02S0073088.1:283510-305481 GCA_000966675.3 Picea glauca | reverse complement strand
AAAGAATTAATTTTTCTAGTTGGGGTGTAGAAGAAGAGAAGGATTTTTTTCTTACACTAGAGTGAGGAGATCTCACAGATTGGGTGAAGAGATTTCATCCAAGTATTGATTAGAGGGTTTTATAATGAAGGAATATGATTCAATATCTTGATAGGTGGAGAAGGACATTCATATAGATTTCATATAGTTCAAGGAGGAGAGAGAGAAGAAGCAACCATAAGTGGATTTCAAAGGATAGATACCAGAGGAAAGCAAAGTGTTGTACATAAGTGGTCATATGGTATTTTAATACATATCCACAGGTCATAGTTTAGACATTCTTGTATATCCATGGGTCACAGAAGGGAAATTTATGGATGTCCACAGGTCACAAAAGAGAAAGTTGTGTATTTCTTAGGAAATGTGTTAGTATAGGTTGTACAACAACACAGGTGTTTCTAGGTTTTTCTGCAGTGTATAAATCTCTCAGTGTTCCATTTTCCATGTTATGAGAGCCCTGATTTGATCTTAATAAAAGCATCATTGGACTGGTTTTCTCTCTAGGGTTTTCCAAGGGTTTATACCCGAAAATATTGGTGTTCTCATGTGCTTCATTTGGTTTCCTTGTTTGTGCTTCCACTGCATGTTTAGTTGATTACGCAATTATGATTTTAGTAGATAAAGTGATTTTATTTTGAGCTAACTGTCAAGTGTTGAGTAGAGTGGTAAAATATCAACATGGTATGAGTGCATACCAAGGTTGAATCCTCTTAGGAATAATTTGAACATGGTATTAGAGCAAGGATTCTCTAGGAGGAAGCCAAGTGCACATGGTATCGATAAATCTATGAGATCTAAGTGACTGCAATAGAGATAAAGTTCATATATAGGGTTGCAGTAGCAGATCTATGGTATCAAGAGTGCCAAGGTCTGTGCTTGAAGGATCAAGTATAGATCCACTTTCTTTTGTAGAAGATCATTCATATGTTTAGGAGATCTTAGCAGATCTATAAACCAGTAGACATAAATCGAAGGATTGAATTCTAGGAAACATCAGAGTCAAGGATTTGAGGGAGAGAGGGAGCACATGGGAGCATATAAGGACTTATGCTCATGCTCTTAAGTCATATACTTTGGAGAAAAGATGGAATTTTTCTCAAGTTATCAATCCACAAAGGAAAGTAACTCAAAGGGATCTCAGATGGGTGAAGAAGGAAGTTCATTGAAATATCATAGGATGGCATATTTATTGGAGTCACTAACTCACGAACAAAGGAAATTATGAATTTTTCTCAAGGAGATCTCAGAAATGGGTGAATAAGGAATTTCACCTAGAGATCTAATCAGTCCAAAGGAGAATAAAAATCGTAGGAGAAACCAGAATAACACAATGAGAAGTAGACATATCTGGTGGAAAGGATAGATCTAGGAAACATATGTGTTGCAGGTACAAGATTTTACAACAACAACAAAGGTGCTTGATTGTAGGTGTTGGATATTTCTCAGTGGACATAAGACACACATAGAATAAGTGAGTAAGATCTCATTGATTGGATGGATAAGGAATTTCATTCAAGTGTGTAGGATAGGGTTCAAGGAAAGGATCAAAAGGGAAGCAAGGGAGATAGAAGTCAACCAACAAGATCGAAGGATTGATCTTGAGGTTTGCAAGTCTTGGATATTTTCTAATTTGTTTTCCTCATGTGAATCATTATCGTAGGATAATATTCTATGAAGGATCCAAGGGAATCTTGGATCAATGTTAGTGGAAAATGACAGGGAGTGAGAGGCTCTGAAGGTTGAGCAAATCAAAGGGAGTCAACCTTCAGGATCAAGTGGGAAGGAGAAACCTTCCAAGACTTTCAAGAAGGAATCATGGTATGATATTTCCATGTAGGATGCTTAGGAGTAGGATACTTTTAGGAGCATTTTGAGAGGTAGTGAGTCTTCGAAAACAGGCCAGACCATCATGGAATGGATAGGTTCTGTGTCAAATCAAGAAGCCAATTAGATGATTTGGAGAGAAGGTACAGTAGCATATCTGGTAGCAAAGATTGAGCTAACTCCAGGTGGGAGAAGTACCTTCCTTGCTAAGAGGGATTGTTGAGGTTTGTGGTAGAATTGGATAAGTACTTCCGCATTGGCATGTGTCTAGCATGTGGAAGTCGTCAAAGAATATTCTACTCTTGAGTTTACTTTAGTTAAAAGGAATTAATTAAAGTAAAATTGTATTTATCGATGAATTGATTTATTTAAAGGACATGAAAATAATGCAACATGTAATCTAATTCTTAAATAGGTGTGAGAATTAATCTCAACCATAGATCACTTTGAATATTAGAAGTAGTTTGTAACTCATGATTATAAAAGCAAGGCTAGGAGAAGGAGGAAGACACTTGTGTTGAGGAGTCGACAGAGTTGGGACTCTTGGTGATATTCCAAGATCAGTAGAATCTTGGTGAGATGCCAAGAGAAAGGGACCTTTGGTGAGATGCCAAGGTTGAGGATGTTTGGTGAGATTCCAAGATCAGATATAGTAAAGAAGGACTTTTCGTATTTGGAGTGTAGAAGCAGAGACAAACTTTTTACTTACATTAGAGTGAGGAGATGTCACAAGTTGGGTGAAGAGATTTCATCCAAGTATTTGTTAGAGGGTTGGATCACGAAGGACTGTGATTCAATATCTTGATAGGTGGAGAATGAATTTCATCTAGAGGTCATACAAGTCAAGGAGGAGAGAGAGCAGAAGCAGTTGTGGGTGGGTTTCAAAGGAAAGAGAACAGAGGAAAGTAGAGTGTCGTACATAAGTGGTCGTAAAATATTTGTGTACATATCTATGGGTCACAGTTTAGAAAGTCACAGATATCCTCGGGTCATAGAAGCACAATCTGTGGATGTTCGCAAGTCACAGAAGGGAAAGTCATGGATTTCTTGGGAAACATGTTAGTATAGGTCGTACAACAACACAGGTGTTTACAGGTTTGTATGTAGTGTATAATTCTCTCAATGGGTCATTTTCCTTACTACGTGAGCCATGATTTGACCTGATTTGACCTTAATAAAATAATCATTGGAATGGTTTTCCCTATGGGGTTTTTCCAGGGGTTTATACTTGAAAATCTTGGTGTTCTCATGTGATTGATTTGGTTTCCTTGTTTGTGCTTTCGTTGCATGTTTAGTTTATTACTCAGTTGTGATTTTAGTAGATGAAATGATTTTATTTTGAACTAACTATATGATTTTAGTAGATGAAATGATTTTATTTTGAACTAACTATAGGGTGTTGAGTAGAGTGTTAAAAGATCAACATGGTATGAGTGCACACCAAGGGTTGAATATGCTCATGAATAATTTGAACATTTTTCATGAGATATTAGTCAATTGGATTTTATTTGTACATGTAATCCCCTTATACTATGTTGGTGTGAGTTAGGTTTCCATTTCTCCCATTGGAATTAGAGAATTAATACTAGTTCAAGATCATTGGAGATGACTTGGGTTCTTTCATCAAATTTTCACGAATTATTAGTCCCTTCCCTTCGGGCTGGTAGGGACTATAGTAAACGGTTCTGTGTGTTTCTATTAATCATGCATGCAAACCGATGTTTTAACCTAAATTTTTGGCAAGTAGATAAATTTCCGCAACTGCATTTCATTTTTTATCCAAAGTTTTTGGTTTGATCTCTTATTTGGCCTCATATCGAGGCAAAACTTAGGAAAGTTGTCACATAGTTGGAAAATTTTTGAGAGAGTTTTGAGCTATAGGGATTAATGCTAGACTTGATGTCTAGTATTAGTTCCAGAGATTAAATGTTTAGGTTTTTTTGGCATGTTTATTAGTCCCTCTCAAATGCATAGACGCTAACTGTTATGCTCCACCATTGACACGTACTGCTCCACCAATGACATTAGTGGATGTCAAACACCATGCTCGATGACATTGGTCTATGCTCCATGACACGACAATGGTTTTCTCCTTCTCCTTCATAGAATAAATACCTTCTTCTCATCTCAGTGGCCATTCATTTATGGTTCCATAACTAGAACTCTCCTCAACGGCTTGTTTATAGTTAGGGTTCAGTCGATGGTTCGCTGCGATCCCAGAAACACAAAATGTCTGCGTAAATCCTAGCAACATGAAGAGTAGTTTCGTTCCTCCCACCACCTCCCTACAATGGAATCTCCATAAGCCAAGAATGGTCTTTTTGGATGGATGGCTCTACTGGTTAGTTTTTTCACCGAAAGAGGTACTCACTACATAATAGAAGAAATACAATAGGCAATGTACTAGCTAACATTAGAGCTAGCAACACAATACTATGAGATTTGAACCAACTACCAGTGGAAAGAAAAATGAGAGTACCTGATTTGAATGGCATAATTGAGATCAATATCCAAAGAGGTACTGAAGGCATGAAGGAAGTCATCTAATGGAATATGATGGCATTGAGAGATGTGAAGCTGTGAGTGCTTCTCTGACAACGTTTGCACTAAAAGTAGTGTGTATTGCTATGTGGTGTCAACCTTCCTTGAACTTAGACTGGCTTCTCATGCCATGGATCTGCCACCATGGTCTTCCTCAACTCCTATTCCTTTGTCACAGTAGGTCATTTTTCTTCCTCTTTCCTTTCGCCTGATAACTCCTTTCGCTTGATAAATCCTGAACTACAACAAATCTATAATGACTCAAAATTCTTTGTAAACCTTGATATTGTTTTGAGAAAGTCATTGTTTGTGGTGTAAATTTCCTTACTTGCCACACCCTTTGAGTATTTAATAAGTTGTTTACCTCTGTGTAATCTATGTATAGATTTTTTCAATAGTGACAAACTCATAATGTTGTTTAGATAGCTAGTTTTTGAGAGTAAATAGAATTCAAACACTTTTGGGCCATGTCGGTCATGTGCCCATGTGAGTATATGAACGTGCTTACATGAATGAGGTAATCTCATCCCATTATGAAAATCCTATTTCATTCACATTCAAATTAAAATCTCATTTCACTTTGCAACATTCAAATTAAAATCTCATTTCATTTTGCAAATACTATTCCCTGTACATTTGAATCAATATTGAATCTTATTCCATTATGTAAATCCTATTCCCTGTCAAAAATGCGTGGAAAAAAATATTACGGAAAGAGATGAGATCGTTTTCTGGACACCTGTGAGAATTTTGTCTAGTAATTTTATAAAAGATTAAAATGTTCATTACCAGCATGAAAATGAGCAAATATGATGTGCCCGCTATCATATAGGCTTTGTTCGTATGCATTTTAGAGTTTGAATATTTCTTCAGTTTAGATCTTTTGCCACATTGGAAAGCATGTCCCTCCAAGTTTCGCCATGGACAGGCCTGCGGAATACTTGGCTGACTGGCCGACTACAGACACTCATTTAGGATTCAATTTAATTTCCAAAATTCAAAATAAAAACTATAATTATATGTAAGCGCAAAAGGACTCCAACACTGAATAATTACAGTACCAGATATTTACTCCTGAGTTGAACCAAGTCTTTGAATAATTGATTGAAAACACTCTTCTTATTTCCGAACAAAGTGTCTCTAACAATCCTCCTGTGACTTCAACTTGGATGAAGCGAAATTTTTGACACTTTCAATTGAAAAAAAAGTAATGCAGTTAGATCAATCAGATACATTTTCATTTTAGTCTCTTTTTAAAAATCTTTTCAAAGAAAGAAAAGTCTCTTTTTTAAAATCTTTTCAAAGAAATTTTAGTAATGGGGTATTAAACTCCACTACTACTAACTGGTTTGATTTTGGCAAACGTTGTTTTGGAAGCATATCTAATAATTCAAAATTAGATATCTAACGATTATTGTTTTTATTTTAAAAATTATCATTTCTATGTTTTAAACATTCAAAAACGAGTTTTAAATTTAGTTTAAAAAAATGTATATATGTTTATGTGGAGATAATATCCATATATTATTGGATTGCAAATACGATGGCAAGGTGAACTCAATAGTGACAAGAAGGTAACACAATTGCAAGGCGAACTCAACAGTAACAAGAAGGTAACCTACGTAATATAGGAGCATATGCAACTCTTGTCTCTGTTAAATTTGGGGACGTGTAACAACTACATGCACACTTACACGTGTAATATCAGAAATAACAAACACAGTCTCATTCTCCTGTACTTGGAAATTCTTACTTCTGAAATTTCTTTAATGGCTTTAAGTAAACAAGTTTCTAAGGCATAGGGAAGTGTAAAAGGAAGGAAAATTTTAAAGAATAGGGAAGTGTAAAAGGAAGGAAAATTATTTTGGAGGAAGGAAAATTTTAAAGAATAGAGGCCATGGGAAAACTTGCCAATGATTCCAAAATTATATCATTGACTTCATGAAGAATCCTCCAAATCATAGCTTGGATAGGGATCCGATCAAAATATCCTAAGCCTCCTAGCTCTTGTAAAGGGGAGCCCTTATTTCCAAAGTGATAAATGAATATCCTCTCAAGGAATATCATAGTGATCAGTCCAAAATACAAACAAAGGGCCTTCGAGAGGAATATTAGTCTTGAAATACTTGAGTTTGTTTTTGTTCAAGAACCCAAAACTAATGAAAAAATGGAAGAGATATGAAATTTGATATTGGTAAAGAGAATAATGCATATATATTAATCCAACTGGAAGAAGTGGGGATATCAATATGGTATGATCTAGAGGTTGTTGAAATTATGGCATCTTATTAAAAAAAAAAGGTTTTGGATCACTTTGAAGGTTATTTCTAAATTGTGGAATTATTTTGTTTATATCACTAATGTATATGGTCTAATACTAGTTTTCCTTAAACCCTCATTATAGAATTTGTTATCTAGAGATAGAGAAAATTTGAATGATATGACCCCGATGATAGGAGGGAAGCTCAATGCAATTTAGGGATTTGATGAAAAAAATTTCATCTTATAATGCAATTGGGGCTATTTTCTATCACACTGTACTCAAGATATTTCTATAATTGACATTGTACCCATAAAAATCAAACTATAGTTAAAACCACATAAGGCTTGAGAAATGCATGGTGGATTCATTGGTAAACTAATATCATTCATGTGCACTCATATTGGGGGGTTAAAATTAGTTAAAATTTAATTAAATATATTAAATGGTATTAAAGTGGTGAGGGGGTTTATTAAATCAAACTAGGGAAATGCATATTGTTGGTTGGCAGGGTGGGGTTGTTCAACTAATAAAAGTCTTTGAACAAGCAATGAAAATGACCACATATTTCATAATAGAGGGATCTAAATATTAAACAATATTTTAATTTGAAATGAACATTTTTTATTATCATGCCTCTTATTTGGAAAGATATATTGAGAGGGGTATTAACAATAAAATTTTGGAAGGTAGAAATGAAATACATGTGCTATAATATATGTTTTCTAAGTTAACACCTCATGGGAAATGATCTATTATGGATAGACCACATTACTATATGGTTATAATATTGGATTAATAATAATTTCAATGCAGAATCCTTTATTCACATAGGAGCTCTATAGGATCACTAGGGGGTATCATTAGAATTTTCAAAAAGAAGAAACCTTGAAATATCCCTTTCAAGTTTGAACTCATGAGAGCATTCCACTTAGAACTTATAAGAATTAGATATTGGTGTCAACAATTTAAATTGTGAGATTGAATATGTTTATATTGCATAAGATACTATAATACCTTAAATCTAAGTTAACAAATTAAAAGAAAAAGAACTGTTGGAGTAAGCAAATCTAAGCCTCTAGGATTCCCTTGAATTAGAAGGCCCGTTAGTATATTTTATAAAAATAAGCCATCTTATATAAAAACTAGAAGATAATTACATGAAAGAATTATTTTTGGGGGTTAAAGATCTTCAATCCAGTGGCTTAAAGAGTGAGATAGGAACTCGATATTTTTCCATGAAGTTTGTATTGGTATAAGGTCATCCAATCACATCTCTAAGATCATGGACAACTCAGGGAATTCGGTGGAATATCATGCAAATATTTTTGTATAGGAAAACATTTCCTTCAACACTCTTATTTATGATTAGTGTCATAGATAAATGTCATAAAAGAGGTAATTTATTAATAAATGAATCCAATGAATATATCTTAAAACCTATTGAATCCAATGAATCCTAGAGTTAGTTGCAAATGAATCCAATGAATATATGTTGAAACATACCGAGAAACAATAATTGTATGACACAATGTTATATATGAAAAAAGGAAAAGCTCCTAGACATCATGGATTTCTCACATATTTCCTTCAACTATCCTAGGACATTGTAAAGAAGGATATCCTAAATATCGCTAAATAATATTGAGAATAAAGAACTATGTTCAAATATTTAAAACCTAATGTCCTCGCAGTTATCCCAAAAAATAGAATTCTTTATACTTGATATTTTTAGACCTATATCCCTATGCAATTTTGTGCATAAATTATTTACTACAATTATTGTATCCAATTGCAAACCTTTGATGCACATCCTTATATTGAAAGAATAATGAGGGTTTGTATTTTATCATCAAATATATGATTTTATAGGAATATTCTAAGAGGTCATTCATTCTTTTATGAATAGGAATAAATATGGAACGTTTCTCAAATAAGATCTAGCAAAGGGCTATGACAATGTTCAATGGGATTTCCTTCAAGAGGTGTTGCTCAAATTTTTCCTCTCAGTACGCTAGGTTAACTAGGTGAGTAATTGTTTCTCCACCACATAATTTGTAGTTTTGGTAAACGGGGAACCCTTGAATTGCTTCAAATTATCTAGAGGATCGAGTCAGAGATTTCCCCTCTCTCCCTTCTTATTTATCAATTGTATGGAATCCATGGGAAGAAATTTGGTGAAAAATGAAAATGAAATGGTATTCAAAGGGGTTAAAATATCTTCCAACATATCTCTTCTTTATCATTCTTAGTTCAATAATGATTCTACGTTGATGAGAGAAGCCAATGTTATGGAAGAAAGGCGTTCAAAAGGATATAATAAGTTTTTGAAGTTTCATTAGACTAGGAAATCATCCTATAGAAATCTATAATTTTTCTCATTGAGTCAAATGTTATAATTGTTGGTTGTTATAGCTACGAGAGGTATTCCCACAAAAGGCCAAGGTGTCATGCATGTGGGAACATTTTTTGGCACCATATTAGCCTTTCATTTAAGTGAAATCGACCTAGAAATGAGGCTAGGGACTCATGGGCAAGTTGATGGGATTTGTGGGCTTGTGATGGGGTGTCACACCTACAAATAAGAATAAAATATTCTAATTAATTGTTGAGTTTATAATGGGTGCCTAAACTCACTCATTGGAATAATATATAATGGAGAGAGGTCATTATGACATTTGTACATAGTGGAAGAATGGAGTTAGCATAAGTGAGTATGAACTTGTGCTAGGTGGCTTGGTGTTTTTAGCAAAGGGAAATTTTGCATGGTGGAAAATCTTGCCTAGGGTTAAGGATTATCTATTTTATGTTCTTGGTAGGGAAAATCACACCACACATGTGGGAGAGAGAGGAAACCATAGAAGTAAGAAACGATATGAGTGGAGCGAGTTGTACAAAAGGTTGCATACAGGTTTTCATGCATGCACGCAGGTTTTAATGGGAACAATCACGTAAGTACATGAGTTGCAATGGGAACAATCATTTACGTATGTGGGTTGCAGTGGGAACAATCAAATACATACATACAGAGATTCCTGGGTAGTTTTAGGTCCATACAGTGCTGACAGGTGATGTTAGCAGGTCGTACAGGTGGTCTGTAACAAATTTGTGGGTAGAATATATTTCTAGGATAGTGTTGAGGTTTAGTTTTCTTATTTGTATGGTTATTGTATGACAATGTTTTCCTTAGAGTTTTTGTGATATTTCTATTGGCTAAAAGGAAAAGGTTGTCCTCAAATTTGGTGATATTGTATTGGTTGGGAGGGATGGTTTTTCCCTCAAAAATTCTAGATTTGATAACGTTACAAGAACATAAATATTGTGTCTCATATGTGTTGATGATTCATCTCTGATCTTTTGTGTTTCCACTTCATGTAATTTCAGTCAATAATTTTCCATCTAAAATTGTTCAGTGATAATAGATAGGGTTTTATTGTTAGATCACTAGGAAGCAATTTTTAGATCTGAAAATTAGTCACGTAGAGTTTCATGTGAAAATTGACAATAATTTATTGGAAAATTATCAATACCCTTGGATTTAAAAAGGGGGATTTCTCTATCAAAAAACTGGGATATACCCTGAATGTTTCATGTGATGGCAAAATCTATTGGCATAATATTGCTAATGAGATCAAATTTAAGATGGAATCTTGGTCCAATAACCTCTCCTTGGTAAGAATACCAATATGCATATCATCCATATTTTTGTCCATACTAATATTTCTTATATTTTTTTAACTTTTTCTAAAAGTAACCATCAATGAAATAGAATGAATACTTATAAATTTCATTGGGGCTAGGATAAAAAATGAGAGGAAATAAAACCTCATACCTAAGCAAAAGGAAACCCTCCCTAATTGGGTTGGAGGTTTAGGTCTCAAATATCTAGAACACATGAACACGTCCCTAACAACTAAATTGGTATGATTGGTATGGGGGTTAATACTGGAACCTTCATCACTTTGGAGAGTAATTCTAAGACAAACATTATTGCTAGTGCATCTTATTCTTACTTAATGAATTTTACATTTTCAAATTCCCTAATTAAATGATACCATGTCTAACTTATTGATTCGATATTATAGCAAGAAGGTTTCTCTTTCCCATTGATATAGTCTATGAGAAGCTTGAAATTTCATTATATAATGATGCTTCAATAGCTATAGGATTTTGAAAGCATCTATCCTTCAATGAGACTTCAATGAGACTAATTAAATTTTCCACACACACACACACACACACACACACACACACACACATAATTTAATTTTATGTATTGTTTTGTCAAAAAGTTTTATTGTGTTTAGAGCATTGTTCTTAGAGGTTGTCCCCTTGAAGAGGCAAGTGAACATAACTCTCTATTTTTATCTCTCTTTCTCTTGTGTTCATGGTTTTTTCATTGAATTTTTTGTGATTGATGTAATTTTTTGGGGTTATGTACACTACAAGTGGTATCATAGCTCTTTCTTAGGCATGAAGTGAGAGAATGTTTGGGCACAAAGTGGGATATTTTTTTTCATTTTGTATATTTTTTAAGGAAAAAGAGGATAACAGTATTCAAATAAATTTATGAAACATTTTGTGAATAATTTGAAGAAAAAAACATATATGTATTCCTCTAAAAACAATACCCAATTTTTAAAAATTAATCATCCAAAACGGATTCCAAGAAGTGGAGATATCGTCGATTCAAAATCTACGATTTTTAGGGTGTTTTCTATGATGACTATGAATTTCACAATTGGATATATTTTGATAGAGTTCCCATATTTTTGTCAAACCAAAACCATTAGATCTAGAAAAGTCATGGAATTTCATAATTGGGTTCATAATATCTAATCAAATAAGTATAACTGAAGTTGTGATCATTTTACGTTTCTAGCCTCAAGCCCTACTTTGCACAAGTTATTTTTTTGTGATTTTAAGAGTTTTTTTGGGGATTAAGAAGTTCATTATTTTTTATTTTTTTAGAGATGTATTTGGAGTCTTTAAATAACAAAGTTATCTATCGTTCATTGTAATGTCCCTTTCCAAATGAGTCCTCTAGGAATTGATGAAATAACCTAAGTAATTCTCGTAGGCTATAGCCAGGGAGAAAAAAGGGAATTAATTATTTACTTAATGTCATGGGAGGAGAAATTAATTAAATGTAAAGGTGGCATTGGGTAAATTGGAAAAAGACACCTAAGTAACTATTGAGAATATGAAAAGTCACTTAAATTTGTTGAAAGGTAAAAAGGGTCACAAAAGAGTCAACCAACGGATAAAAAGGGAAAAAGGGGGCGCCCTCTCTCATTTTTGTCTAGTCAATTTATAATTTTCATTTGAGAGATATCTTGGTGGCTTGGAAATCTTGGGACAGAAACCCTATGATACATTTTTGAGATTGGTTTTTGTGGTGAGACAAATCCACCCTATCTAGTCATTTTGGAGAAGAGATCACCTAGATTTGTTCATTGAGCTTCAGCGGGACAAGAAGTTCTTATTCTTTTGGATGAGATTTACTTGTGGCAGTTTGGTTTTGCTTGAAGAAGTCAATTTGAGTTCCTGGAGAGGTAGAGAAACCTCAAGACTGAATTTTGGCAATTGTGGTCAAGTTTCTTGTGGTTGGAGGTTGAGTTCCTTTTAGGTACGATTTGTGGAAAGTAGAGGGTGATTTTTATAAATAGAGAAGATGAGTTTGGGTCATTCCCTTCTATAGAGGTTGAGAAACTCAGCTAGGTAGAGTATTTCCTTGGTGTTGAGTAAAAACACTAATGGTGCAATGTATTCCCTTTGCTAAGTGGGTCGTTCCAGATTTGAGACCATGCTTTGAGAATTATAGGGTGCATCACATCTCCTGGAGGTCATGTTACTCATTCCAGGCATGATACATATATTTGTTGGATGATAGATTAGTGGGGAAGTCACATACTTCAAGAGGACAATTTATGGAAGAGCGTCATTCACTATTGGATATTATTCTTCTCTGTGGAGGTAAATCTATCATTCTGTGTCAAACAACCATCAGACTGGTCCATTATCTTCCAATCGAGTTGTTGTTTGTTTCTAATATTTCCATTTTTTACAAAACCTATATATCAAACCTATTCATATCCTATTTATTGGTGTGTATTCATATTCTCACATGTAAGAAAGTATCTTACTGTGTGCTATTGAATATTGAAGCAATTAGTGGGTGTTTTCTAAATGTAATAGCCAAAATCAAGATTGAATAATAGATGTATTTATCCATATTTTGTTGTTAATATTATCATTTTTTTTTGTACCGATTATTTTCATTTTAAATGTGTGTGTGTATGTGTGTAAAAATGATCCAAAATAGGTTGCAACTATTTGAGAAATTATCACACTAGCTAACAGTCGTAAACTATTATTGTAACAAGTTGTTTTGACGGATTGTCCACACAACAGAGTTAGTGGAAAATTTCCTAAAGATATGAGTGGGGATATTACAATGGTATAATAGACTCGGTCTTTCCATCCTGGGGGAATTTAAAGTTTCATGAATCAAGAAGAGGGAGAAGGGTACAACACCTACAAAAGTAAGAGGCAACGAGGGGTAAAATGTTGAAAGATTGGTTTTCATTGAATAATTGAAATATTGGTTGTGATTGTTGTTAACCCTTGAATAGGAAGTTAACAAGTTGGATGTCAGTTTCATTTCATTAACAAGACGTTATGAGTTTTCCCTAAATTAGGAAAAATGTAAATTCTCGGAAAAAAAAATAAAATATAATAATAATTTTAGAAAAATTTCGGATGAATATAAAATTGACCAATAACTAAGAGATAACTAGAGTGACACTATTATTCCACCCTATTTTCTGGTTACATGCATAAATGAAGAGATAATTGATAATTAAAAATTAAATATAAAAACCTGCAAAAACACTATAACTCGAATTTGAGGCATCATATGAAAGGAATTTGGTTCCTGAAAAGTGTCAAAACAGATTTTGATATGATAAATCAAAACGGTATGGAAGTGAACTCTTCGAGACACAACTCCTTGCAAAATTTCATCCCAATCGGATAACCGAGTCAAAAGTTATGACTCTAAAAAATACCTAATTTTTTTAATGAGATCCTCATTGGAAACACATATATACATAGAAGAGTCAATTGAATATTGTGTGTGTGAATAAATATTGGTAGATATGAGGAAGTGAGATGAAGGAAATGAATTTCATCGAAGGGATAAGTTTACAGGAGCTTATTGTATGGAAGAAAATTTATTGCAGTAGTGTCTCTGAGGTAATTCACAAATTGCAAAAGGGAAAAGCACAGACATCTGTGACCAGACAATGTACAGGTTGCAGATCTGTGAAGAAGATAAGCAAAAGATCATATATCTAATCCACCAGGTCAATTGTAGATTGAAGGTATGTTTTCCTATGTATGTTAAGGTGTGTATTTTGAAGAAATAAATAACATATATGTATTAGTGATTCATAATAATTTATTTGGAGAACTCTCTTGTGGATCTTGGTATGAGGTATGTGTGGTTGCAGTCTTGATGAGATATCAAAATTATTAGAAGAAATAGAAATATCATAAACAACATCAACAAGAGGTTATTAGTTACAGTGACATAGGTAGTGACATACTGGTCTACATTTATATTTCAAGGCAGTTGGATAAGGAAAGGAAAGGGGGTTGTAGCCTCCCTCTAGTTGGAGCCAATAAATTAGAGAGTTGGAGCTTCCTTCAGGTTGCAGCCTGTAAATAGGGGGTTGGAGCCTACTTCTAGATGTAGCTGGAGAAATAGGAAGTTGGTGTTTCCAATGAATATGCTCTTTGATAAATAAGAAAATCATTTAATGGTTTTCTCCTATATTTGGTTTCCACGTAAAATTATGGTGTACCGCATTTATGTGATGTTTATGCATTGAATTATGGCACTAATGATATATTGAATTCTAATAAAAACTATTGAACATTATTGGAGGTATTATATTGCAATTAAAATTACTAATTGTGATCATATTGATTCACCCCCCCTATCAATATTCCAACAATTGGTATCAGAGAAGGTCCTTCAGGAATTAATCTAACCAATGGAAGGAGATCATGGAATACGCTAAGATTGGAGCACCAATGTTTGATGGTCAGAACTATACCTTCTGGAATAAAAGGATGAAAACCTTTTTACAGGCACATGGATTTGATGTTCAGAAATTAGTAGTAGATGGCTATACAACACCAACCACTACTCCAACTGATAGAGATGCAAAGAAACTCCGTGAAAAAAACTCAAAGGCTAAAGGTACCGTTCTGAGCAGTCTAGTTGATTTAGTATTTGTCAAGGTTATGCATTGTGGTAGTGCAAAGGAGTTTTGGTATAAAATCCAAAATATTTATGAAGGAGATGCCAAAGTTAAGGGAGATAATATTCAAATCTTCAGAGCTAAGTTTGAACAATTAAAGATGAAGGAATATGAAGACATTGCAACCTATGTAACACCCTGGGTTTTGAACCCCTATTATAAATAATGTATTGTTACAATGTTGAGAGGATAGAGTGCCCAAACAGTTATTAAAAGGCTAGTGTGCCCAAGAAATGTAATGTTTTGATCATTATTAATAATAAATACATTGCTAGTTCCTAGACAGACAAGGACTAGAGTTATAGGGGGCTATGATTCCACAAGAGAGGGGGCTTGAGGGGATGAATGTTTATTTCCTATTTTAATTATCCTTTTTTCTAAGGGAGTGGATCAGTTACGTGAAATTCTTCGGGGAGGCCAAGAGGTTCTTTATTCCCCAGGAAATACTTAAACCCATCCCTGCACTGTTGGGGGGCTTGTCTAATGGCTCGTTCTCTCATTTTCTCATTCGCTCCTTCATTCTCTTATGCGTTCATTCACTTGCTCACTCGTTCATTCATCCCATCCTTACCTATCACTCATTGATCCATCATCATCCACGTCTTGTCTTTGGGAAGGGAAATGAACTGCTGAAGAGAAGCCATGGTATCATTGGTTGTAGAGGTTGTCAGTGTAATCCATCCATGAATTGAGGCTTCCATGTCTGATATGCGTTGGCCTATGTCCATATTTTTTCATAGCTGTGAGTCTTGAGAGTTCCAACATTGAGATTCTGGACCAGTTGCCCTGGAGCCCTGGAAGGAGAAGGACTTCATGAGGGAATGCGTGGTAGAGAAGGGTGGAGGTCCATTCTCTTGGGTGGTGCAGGCTGGGTAGAAGAGAGCTGGGTACTTGGATTGTTGTGACTTCTTGGAAAGCCTGTGAGAGATTGAGTGATGACTAGTTTGGGAAGACAAGTAACACTCTGGAATCATCCTTATGGATTCATAGCCCTGGCTCGGGGGTGACACTGTTGTTGATATTTGGAACAATAGTGTCTATGGTTGGGTGGACTGTCCATGGTCTGCATCCAGTTGGTGTCATATTTTATAAAGATAAGTTCTCTTTGTTATGGTATTAATTATCTATATATGAATGTATTCCAATGTGTATTTATTTATCATTTAATTGAATCTTTAGAAGATGCATGCTTGTTGTTTATTGGTGTGAATGTCGTTAGAGTTTTTATTTTATGCATCCTTATTAATTTAAAAAGGTATCGGTAAGAGAAAGAAGTCCCACGGTGGGATTGAAGGTGGCGTACCCTAACCTGTCGATGGCCAGGGTGTGTTACATATTGGTATCAGAGCTTCTGGTTGAAGCACCAGGCCAGATCTTTGGTCAGAGTCTCGTGGTTGAGATCGAATTCTGACCGTGAAGTTGAAAATCTCAGGAGGAATTGAATTGCAGAATCTACACATGAGCTAGAACATCAGAGATCCTCTGTAAGGGTTCAAAGGATCATGACCATCCCTTTCGAATTTGGGAGTGATCTCCACTATGGGATCAAGAGAGATCCAAGATCATTGGATCGGAGGGCAGGTGAACAAGGTTCACTTGATGAGGGCGAAGAAAATGTTAAGTCACAACTGTCAGATCTCATTGGAGAAAAATTGATGGTGGGGAGGCATTGCGGGGATCAGGAAGAAAATTAAAGTTTTGTTGGCAGCCAACAATTCTGTCAAATTTCATCATAATAAAAAGTCATCACCAATGGATAAAAAAATTATGTAGTTCCCTCCTCCTTATACTTATAAACATTTCTGTCTTTTGGTTTTGAGGAGATTCATTGGACTAGATGAGTATAATAGTTTTTCATTTTTTTTAATCTATCGTTTGTTTTATTTAATTTCATGACTGGAAGCATGAAATTAAAATGAAAGTGTTGGATTCGGTAATCATTTTATAGTTTGTAATTTCTTTGTTTCTTTTGCTAAAGGGATTACACCTAAAGGGAATATATATGTTTATAAATCTTAAAGTTTGTAAGCTAATTGATTGATCCATTGCCATTGATTTATTCACTTTGGGAGATGTAATTGAGTCTCATCTATGGTTGATTATATGATTTTTACATTTGATATGCTTGATGGCACAGAACCTTGGGTTAAATTCAAAATATGAATATTTCTCTTACTATCCATATCACAATCCTATCACTCTGGTATGGGACTGATGTACTTACAATTCCACATCATTTGTCGTGGATAATTTACACTTGCATTCATTATTCGAGTAGGTAAGTGGTAATAGTTTTGGTTGAGTGTTCATTGCACAAAGAGGTTTACAAGCCTGCGCGTCCTCTGGTTCTTACCCACCCAAAAATTGAATTGCCAAGTATGATAACCTCCCAAGTCCGTAGGTATCTGGCCTCTTCTGATTTTACAGACCTCTTCCTACTGTTTGTGTATTGGAAAGAGAAACCCACCTCGCGTTGCCTTTAATTTGTCTATGTGATAATACCCATGGCTCCCGTCATAAGAATTGAACCTAATGGCTCGCAATCCCTCCTCTCTCACGACGATGCCATAAGTGATATACAGGCACATGGATGGGACATTTTCATTCGAAATTTTGAGGGTTATAACCTAGCATTTGCACAAGCATTTGCTCAATCGTTTGATGGCTATAAAGCTAAAATTGGGGATTTGCAACTTGAAGTAACTGAGGATTCTATAGCATGAGCTACAGGACTGTCACATGAGGGAGAAATATGGTTCAAAAACGCCAAAATAGAAGGCATTCCTTGGAGTGTTCTCATGGTCTCTAAGAAATCGAAATGCTTCCCTAAAGATACATCGATTACTCTAATAAAACCCCGATGGCACGGCCTGCTTCTAATTCTTAAACAGTTCATAACTTGTGAGGGTAGGTATGGCTTAGTTTTCTTGTATCACATCTGCTTGTTAATGATTTTTCTAGGGTTCAAGTTAAATGTGCCTTTATATTTGTTTATGAGTCTGCATAAAATGTCTAAGTGTTATCAGAAACAGATTTTAAAGCCACTGTCTATCCTTTTCCACCATGGGCTTCTTTGAATTCTATTGTTGTCACATCTAGCTAAGACTAGAGATACTTGGGAAGATTTCATGTGTAGAAACAACTTCACGCTACCCGAGAACATAGTAGAATCGCCTCTCCTTTTTTATAAAAACCCTAGTCCCTATAACCCTACTACCGAAAACCAAGGTGTTGATCCACATGAAGACCATGCGACCATAGAACAAAACTCTGTTGCTATTTAGAACCCTTTGGAAAAAAATCCACGATATGATTTCAGAAAATCGTTAGAGGAGGTTATAGATGTGTTAAAGGATAGGGTTTCTCCTACTCCTACTATTGAGCCGATTCAGGGTTTTTTTTTAAAATTGATTATCAAGAAAAATCGCAAGCATATAGAACAGGGTAATTCGAATACAAATTTCACAAACAAGAGACCAAGTAGGCTTATATCTAGAAGTTTGCAAAATTGACGGCAATATCATCTGAGCTCGATCTCAGTGATCGAGGTCGATGATCACTTGTCCGATGATGAGATCAATGAATTTCTTTCCCGAGAATATGTAGATAACCAATACCTCGGAAATGAAACTAGTTTTAAAGCTATACAATATGATTTCATTTTTGAGCTACCTTCATTCCTAAAAAATCAAGAAGGCATCGTTGGTATACTCCACGATCTAGAGTGAGTTACAGAATAGACCAAAGTGCCCTCTGCAAAATACATGCAACATCTACCTACCATAGCTCCTGTACACTGTGAAAATTTCCTTGACTGGGTGGAACGATACTACAGAGATATACATTATCTCCAAGCGTAGTTAAACCATATGGAAGCTCAAAACTCATCGCTTGAGAGGAAAAATGAAGGATTAAAGGCTCACATTCAATCCAATGCTGACAGGGCAAGTAAAAGGTTCAAATGCACTGATAATGTGATTATCAAGAATGCAACAAATTTCAACACTATTATTAACTCAAGCCTATCAGATGCTTCATTGTCTAATCTCTGAAACGGTAAATAATTGTTTTGATTCTCTTTGATTTAATTATGTTGGAAAAATAAAATAGATAGATTTTATTTTGATTTTGTTGTTAATTTAAGAATAGCTACAGAGTCTCACGATTTTGTAGCCAGTCTATTTGTAAATGTTAGTTTGTATGGTTATCTAAAATTCAATTTTGTTTTGTCATTTTTCAGGAGAAAAACAGTTATGATGCTATTCAAAAAGAGAAGAAATAATGGATTATGAGTTGCATGTCTTAGTGACTTCTCATTTTGTTTGATAAAACAATTTCATTTATGTAATTAATTTTCATGAACGAACTCCTACAGGAGTGTTTCTTTGTTATCCTATTTTTGTAAAGGAATCTAATTTTCTGGGATTACCCTCTATCTTGTATGATAAGAGTCTATTGATCCAAGACAGGTTTAAATAGTGGTTGTTGTTTAGTAGTAAAGACAACTTTTCTGGGACTACAGTATGGACATGTAATTTTTTGGGAATTCATATGGGAAAGCAATTCATTGTTGGATTTAGACCTATGTGAATTGTGCGATGCCTATTCCATTGCATTCTCCTGTAGCTAGCTTTAGACATGATTTTTAATTAATTATCTTTCTGTAGCTATAAGTTCACTCCAAATATCAAACACTTCTTTGAATTTATTCTGAAACTACTAGTATTGTTCTGTCATAGGTTTCTCTTAAATGCAGGACAAGCAAAATCTCAATCAACACAGAGAGATAAACTCAGTTTTTATGATCAATTAGAGGTTAGTCTATGTGTTATTTAATTAAATTATTTATTAATGAAACGATGATTTCATTAATTAGCTTTGACAGTTTCTGTGCCATTGTTTCAATCGTATTTGCTTAGTATTTATAAGTTTGATATCTTTAAAAATTAGAAAGATTTTTGTTCTTAATTTATTTCTTTATTTTTTAAAACATTATTACAGACATCCATTTTCACAATATTTCAAGAAAATCTTGTAAACTGTATGTAGATTGTTTATAATCATTTGTACATTCATGTTTTTAAATAAACATTTGTAAGTAGTATATCATTGGTTAGAATCGTAGCTTTAGATTAGTTTATTTCTTTTACTATTTGTTTTCAGGACTCTAGTTGGCTAACAGAGCCATTAAACCCATTGGGTCAGATCATACCAAATGACTTGGATTAATTAGACAACCCCAATCCAGATCTAACCTTCCATTTGACAGTGTGTCACTTACGCCCATCAAAAAATGGCGCTAAAAGGAGGGCTTGAAATGTATTGATGGCATGTGGAGGTCATAAGACTCCCCCACACACTCGTACTCCTATTGTAATGCGTAGTCGCGAGGACAATAATGTTACACTTGACCCAACAAATACCTCAAGCATTACCTCTAACATTCCCATCGAACCAGTGACACTAGTTCCTCAAGGGATTGATGTTCAAAAAATTGTCCACCAGTCGATCATAAGAAATCAGAGTGCTTTATCCTGTATTAGAAAACCTGGTAGACACTTTAATCAACCTATTGATTTTTCAAATATTCAAGAACATCCTCAAGACACTGGTCTACCCGAAAACCCTTTAGGTGGTAATATTACCAATCCTGTTAAAGAACTTATCCTTGGTGTTGGTGGATCTAGTATCCCACCATCCCCACCTGATTCTTCTCCATCCTCTTCGGTAGAAGAATCCTCAGAAGAAGGCAGTTCTTCATCTTAACCATCTCAACCTTTGAATCCACCAACTCCCATGGAAAACCAAAATAATCCTACCAAACCTTGGCTCAATCAAGATGTCATGGTTGTACCTAGACCCCAACACCCATTGCCAAAACATCTAGGGAAATGGCTGCCCAAATTTGATTCAGATTCAAAGAAATCAACTGAGGATCACATCAAGAAATTTATGCTAGTTCTTAGGCTTCGGAGTGTCGAACACAAATATTTTGTGTGTAGAATTTCCCCTTATACTTTTGAGGGAAATGCCTCAACCTGGTATTTTTCACAGCAACCTCAAACCATTGAATCCTGGGACAAGTTTGAAAGTTTTTTTCTAGAAAAAATTGGAGATGATAAATCTCCGTAAGTCTTGGTGATGGAACTCTCTAGTTTAAAGATGAACCCTAAATAAAAGGTAAAAGACTTCAACTAGAGATTCCTAACACTGAAAAACAAAATCCCTGTAGATTCGATGCCGGAAAAAAACTTGGTTGTTTCATATTACACTAAGGCCGTGCATAACAACATAGCCATATGGGTTAAAAGGTAAAAAAATAACACATTATTGGAAGCCTTTGAGGAGGCAAGCCAGATTGAGAAAGAAATTTTGAGCTTAAGAGATAATCTAAGAAGTGATGCTAAAACAACTTCATCTTCTAAAAAGAAAATAGAAATTCTCAGTAGGCCTCCTCAAGCTAAAAATCAACAAGAAACATTAGACTTGGAGAGCTTGCAGAAATATTTCCAAAAATTGTCCAATCATGTCGTTGACTTGAAAATATCCATTGAGGCGACATCTACAAGTAAAGGAAGTTTCAAACCTTCTTTTAGAAAACCCTTTCCTCCAAACCATCCAAACCCGACCACAGAAGGTCTAAATTTAGAAAGTTTACAATATGTTTTGCAAACGATATTGGAAGCAAATGATAATTATGTTTCTTCTCCTCCTGAAAATCCTGATGATACAACTCAAGAAGAGACACCAGAAGAGGAAGACTCATCTCCTCCCATTTTTGGGCACCTGTCTATTAAGAACCAAATATCAATATATCATAGAAAATCCTCAGAATAAGTACTCAACGCCTTGAAAAAGAGATAAATTCAGATAATAAGCCTCTTCGAGGGGGCAACCTCCTTATGCCCACATAAATGTACAATTCCAAGATGATTCAAAATGAAAATGTCTCCTTGGTATATATAGGAGACTAGGAG
>JZKD02S0073088.1:225286-262950 GCA_000966675.3 Picea glauca | reverse complement strand
CCGGAGACCCGCCACCGATACTCCTGGATCTGCTGCAGCTGGGGCGCCTCCACAACGCCCTGGTAGTGGTATACCAATTGGGCGCACTGCTCCCTTGTTTTCACGTTGAAAACAAAAACATTTGTTAAAACTCTCTTACATACCCAAAAAAGTACATATACATCAAAAACAAAAAAATATATATAGACAAGGAATGGCTTAGTCTCTTACCTGACTCGTCCCAATCTTCCCCCATGAGAAAAATCAAGTCCATACTCCCACGGAAGTCTACATCGGCGTATGGGAAGTCCTCTATCCAGAGGTACTGCCGTCTCAGCCAGGCGAAAAACTCACCAGTAAAGTGAAACTCTGACTCTGAGACTAGTCTCGGGGATAGACTAGTCCACCTCTCCATCTGAGGCTCGTCCACTGGTCGTAATGCCAGTACTATCTGAGGCTGCATCTGAGGGATGCTCTCTAATAAAAATGAGACTAAGAACGAGCCATAACCGAACTGTTTCTGACCAGTCCTGCATCACAAGATCTGTTCCTTCACATTTCGAAGGAACGCTGCACTCCAATTGAACAATGTTGGTTCTAAACACTGAACAGCATAGGCCACCTATGATCTCGATGCTAAATGAGAACTAGTGCTACCAGTCACACTCGTGATAGCAAATAATATAGATCGAAGAGGCAGATCTCATATATCCTTGATAGGGATCCTGCCCCCTACCAACCTTTCTCTCGGAATGCAGTGGCGTACCAGATACATGTCCACCTGCTCAGGTAATGCCCTCTGCCCAGTAAAATCTATGGGGACCCCTCTTTTCGAGAGGCCAATCAAAAAGTACACATCTTCCAGCTCAATGGTTAGGAGCTGTGTACCAATACGGAATCCCTATTCTGTAACATCCCAAAGACCAATCACGTGGTCAAGCAGTAGAACCTCTCTTTTCATTTTTTGCAATTTGAAAACCTTGAGCAAGCCACAGGCCCGCAGAGCGGCCCGCATACGAGGACTTCGTAGAGAGGCTAAATCATCCATCTCGTGTTCCCTCTCTGTCCATTCGATCATGATTGCCGAAGACACCTATAAAACAAAAAATCAAGAATTCCATTATTCCTCACGTTTTTGTGATTTCAGCGATTTTCAAAAATCATTTTAAAACATAAAATCAAATGCCCATGACATCTAAAAGCAACCAATCACTGTTTTTAACCACCACACCCTTTAATATTTGCCAAACAATGATTAAAACATGGTAAAAATGCAAAACGATTTGAGGGGGTGTGTGGGCTATTGAGGGGAATTTTCATGAGTTTCTTTTGCTAAAATGGTCATTCTAATCAATTGCAAGGGTGTAGACATCCTAACAACCCTTCCCCAATACATTTTTGTGAAAGAATCCCCCCATTTCATTGACTTCTAAAAGGAGGCCGATTTGGTTCAAAAGGGACGACCTAGGGCTTTGTGTTTTAAATTAATAATGCCATGAAAATCAACTTGAAACCATGCAATTGAAATAGTAAAGGATGAACACCTACCTGGTTCAAACGGTGAGCGAAATGGTCAATCGTAGCTCCGGCACCGAGAAAAACAAGATTTGCTTCAAATTGAGATTCTCCACTACTCCAAAAATCCTTGCAAATGAAACGATAAATGAGTTTTTTAAATCGATTGTTATTTATAAAACTTCATTTTTTATAAGCTATGGTCATTTTGGATTTCTCTAATGATGTAAATGACTTCACTAAACTCTGGCTTGTAGTTTCTGGCATCGCAGGTTTACTGGCAGTTCAAATGAATTATTCACCTTGTCGCATCTATGAGCATAGTCTTAGTTCGTTCTCGAGCTCGACAATATGAGAACGTAACCGGGTAAACTTTTATCTCTTTTTCGGACCCATATGGATACGAACACACGAAAAAGGAACCCCCCTGGAATCTCCTTTAAACTCTTTTCAGACTCTCTAAATATGAAAAGATTGTCGAGTGATCTTGCTTTCTTTCACACTCGTTAAAAGGTCAGAAAGAGCGTCTTGCGAGCGATAATTTAACCCTTTTTCGGTCTCGTTGGACTACTGTACGAAAAAGGAACTGAGACAGTTCTCTTTTAAGTGTTTTTCCAAACTCTATAATCACGAAAAACCTTCGAGTTTTCTGTCTTTGGACTCGTTAAATCACACATTGACAGACCCATATGGGACCGAACCCTTACTTCTTCCGGTTCATTAAACAAAGGAAGCGAAACTTACCGAAGGTGAGTTATATCGAGCATGTTTTATCCTCCTCGAGCTCATTAAATTAAAAAGAGGTACTCATCTATCTGGATGGGGGAAAAATTGAAAGGAGCAAGCCAAGAAGTCCCTTGGGAACATCATCCAACATTTCTTAGAGTCGCCCTTGAACACGACACTTTGTCACTTTGCACATATCATAATCCGCTGAACCTCTGCACTGCGCCAATCCTCTGAATTTCCTTTCACTCCTTTGGGTCACCCAACGCAAGTCACAGTATCCACTGCATAGTTTTGGTCCATGTCATGTTTTGTTGTTGTGCCTCAGTGTTCAATGGAAGTATCCACCTCGAGAGTCAGCCATCCCAAATATCTTGCCTCAAAACATGTGTCATTCCATGTCCATTTGATCTGCCAATTACATCTCCATGTCTATTTCATTTCATTGATGGGGGATACATCAAGGCCCTCCCTCGACGAGTCTATTCCTATCGACTCCAACACGTTATCCGGGAATCAGACTTAGAAACCAGTTAGTACTTTGGGACCTGCATGCCTCAATGGCAGGCCTCCTCACATTCAACAGTAGGTTTACATCATTGGCCTCTGATCGAATGATTCCGTGGGTGTTCGACCTCAGCTCATCTATTCACATTCGCTGGAATGTACTAAGGTACCTTGGGAATCATTCACATTAATGGTGATCTCCCTCGCACTTGTTAACGGTTCACACCATTGACCGGTAATCAAGTGGTGTCTACCATGTTCAACGTCAGGACATCTATTCACATGGTCAGATTCGTACCATATTGGGATTGGTAAGAAGACCCTGGGTTGAGTCATCACTTTGACATATACTTTTCCCAGGCTGCGAAGGAGTTTTTATTGGACAAGAACACATATACTCTCACATAGATCCACTTTGTATTGGTCGGGCTATGTCTTGTCATCTCATAGATCCACTGTGTATTCTTCGTGGCTACGATCAGTCCGAGTCATCAGAGTATAGATCCACATTGTATCTTTTGTGGCTATACCTTTTTATCAATAAAATTATGGATCCACAGTGTATTTTATGGCGGCCATATCCTACTGAGTCTTGATCACCCAAGCATAGGTATGCCTGCCTTGGGTTTTGAAATATGTCATGATATTTGTTCGATGTTTGTGTGCAGCTTCTGTCAGGTTCTCTGAGTCTATACCCTTTCTTGAGCATCTACAAAGTATTTCAGTTATCAGTTGGCATCTTCTAACTTCATACTTTGGGGGGCATTCTTTTACACGTCAAAATTTCTTAGCTAGATAAGTGTCGCATTGTCCCTCTCAATTGTCGTAAGTGTCGCATCAACTTTCGAAAGTGTCGCAAGTTGGCCACAAGTGTCGCAAAGGATGTCCAGACATACTACCATGTCAATGACACTAAGAGAGCACTTGTAACATCTCACATGATTGATATGAAGAAGGAGAACTGGTCTACTGAAGACAAACAACTCTTGACACCTAAAAGGAACCCTAAAACAAAGGTTTTGAAGAGGAGCGCTCCTCTATTTCAGCTCCAGAAGTGCTGGTGCTCCCCTATAGTGCCTCAGGGAGCGTTATAACACTCCTCAGCCCCCTTTGAAGGAGTGCTTGAGAGCGTTGGCGCTCCCCCAAGGCTTACTAGGGAACGCTACAACGCTCTGATGCCCCTTCTAAGGGAGCGTTGCCTAATCTGAGGCAGTAGTTGGCCCGTTGAGGAGAATAAGGGGAGGATCTTTCGAGATTAGGAGGTAGTTGTGTTCAAATTATTGGTTTCATCAAGAGATCCCTGATCCAAGGAGAAGGTTCCCAACTTGTTCTAAAGATAACTCAAGAGGTTAAGCTCCTCTTAATCTATATAAATAGGTTCTATGATGGTGGAAAGAGGGGGAAGAATTGAAGTTATGAAACTTATGATCTTGGAGAAAATTCATAGTCAGCCAAAGGAGAGTGATCAGTGAAGTTGTTGTTATCTAGATTGTGGAGATTTCAGGCAAGGGTTAGATGAAGAGGATTTGACGAAGCTGTCGCATTCGCATCTACGATTGTAAGTACTGTTGTCGTTATTCTCATCAATATGACACGCTTGGCCTGTTTCTTTCTAGTTTGTGTCTAAAGCCACATGAACTTATCACTAGTTGATATATTTGTTTTCAATCTAATATCAATAGAGTAGGAAGTGGTTGTATCTTGCTTTGTCCACAGGATCCGGCGAGGAGCAAAGGATCAAAGCGCAACCAGGAGCATGCAGGGACAAACGTCGATAAAAAGGTACCTCTATCATCCTTCCTTCTCATGTATTAGTTTAGATAGATTTGAAAGGAAGTCAGTGTCCATGATAAGCAGTTTTCTATCTAGGGTTAAGGTCAAGCTCTAGAGGTGATCTACCTATCTGTAGGGAGATTTTCCTACAACAATTGCGTAGAGTGATTTACAAGTTTGCATGTCCTCTAGTTCTTACCCACCCAAAACTCAAATTTCCAAGTATGATGACCTCCCAAGTCCATAGGTATCGGGCCTATTCTGATTTTACAAACCTCTTCCTACTGTTTGTGTATTGGAAAGTGAAACCCACCTCTCGTTCATTTACTATGTATGTGTGATAATACCCATGGCTCCTTTGGTAATAATTGAACCTAATGGCTCACAATCCCTCCTCACTCACGACGATGCCATAAGCGATATACAGGCACATGACTAAGACATTTTCATCCGAAATTTGGAGGGTTATAACCCAGAAATTGCACGAGCATTCTCTCAATCGTTTGATGGCTCTAAATATAAAATTGGGGATCTGCAACTCGAAGTAACTGAGGATTCTATAGCATGAGCTACAGGAATGTCACAAGAGGGATAAATATGGTTGAAAAATGCCAAACTAGAAGGTTTTCCTTGGATTCTTCGCATGGTCTCTAAGAAATCGAAATGTTGCCATAAAGGTACACCGATTACTCTCCTAAAACCCCGATGGCACAACATGATTCTAATTCTTAAACAATTCATAACTTGTGAGGGTAGGTATGGATTAGGTTTCTTGTATCACATCTGCATGTTAATGATTTTTCTAGGGTTCAAGTTAAATGTTCCTTTCTATCTATTTATGAGCCTAGATAAAATGTCTAAGCGTTATCATAAACAAAGTTTAAACCCATTGTCTAGTCTTTTCCACCATGGGATTATTTGAATTCTATTGTTGTCGCATCTAGCTAAGATTGGAGATACTTGGGAAGATTTCCTATGTAGAAACAACTTCACTCTACCCGAGAACACAATAGAATCACCTCTCCTTTTTTATAAAAACACCAGTATCTGTAACCCTACTACCAAAAACGAAGGGGTTGATCCACATGAAGACCATGTGACCACAGAACGAAACTCTATTTCTATTAAGAACCCTTTGGGAAAAAATCCACGATATGATTTTTTGCCCAGAAAATCGTTAGAGGAGGTTATATATGTGTTAAAGGATAGGGTTTATCCTACTCCTACTATTGAGCCGACTCAGGGTTTCTTTAACAAATCTATTAATCTCAAGGTCGATGATCACTTGTCCGATGATGAGATTAATGAATTTATTGCCTGAGAAGATGTAGATAACTATTACGTCAAAAATGAAACTGGTTTTAAAGATATACAATATGATTTCGTTTTTGAGCTACCTCCATTCCTAAAAAATCAAGAAGACTTCGTTGGTATACGCCAGGATCTGGAACGAGTTGCAGAACAGACCAAAGTTCCCACTGTAAAACACACACAACCTCTACCTACCATAACTTCTATACACTGTGAAAATTTCCTTGACTGGGTGAAACAATAATACATGGATAAACCTTATCTCCAAGCGCAGTTAAACCATATGGCAGCTCAAAACTCCTTGCTTGAGAGGGAAAATAAAGGATTAAAGGCTCGCATTCAATCCAACATTGACAGGGCAAATAAAAGGTTTAAACGCACCGGTAATGTGATTATCAAGAGGGCAACGAATTTCAAAACTATTATTAACTCGGACTTATCATATGCTTCATTGTCTAATCTCTAAAATAGTAAAGAATTGTTTTGATTCTCTTTGATTTAATTCTATTGGAAAAATAAAATAGATAGATTTTATTTTGATTTTGTTGTTAATTTAAGACTAGCTACAGAATCTCATGATTTTGTAGCTAGTCTATTTGTAAATGTTAGTTTGTATGGTTATCTAAAATTCATTTTTTTTTATCATTTTCAGGGGAAAAATAGTTATGATGCTATTCCCAAAGAGAAGAAATCATGGATTATGCACTGCATGGATTAGTGGCTTCTCATTTTGTTTGATAAAACAATTTCATTTATGTAATTAATTTTCATGAACGAACTCCTACAGGAGTGTTTCTTTGTTATCCTATTTTTGTAAATAAATCTAATTTTCTGGGATTACCCTCTATCTTGCATGATAACATGTTATTGATCCAAGATAGTTTTAAATAGTGATTTTTGTTTAGTAGTAAATACAACTTTTCTGGGACTACAGTATGGACATGTAATTTTTTGGGAATTGATATGGGAAATAAATTCATTGTTGTCTTTAGATCTGTGTGAATTGTGCGATGCTTATTCCATTGCATTCTCCTGTAATTTCTATGTTATGAATTATCGTCCTGTCGATTTAGATTTAGCCTTGTCTTTGCATGATTTTTCATATCGATGATTATTTGAATGTTGTCCATGATATGTTGGTTCATTTTGTATGTGTGATCAATTGATCATTTAATTATTATTGGTTTTATTTCTGATGTTAAATTATGGGTAATATCAATGCTCATAATTGAGTTTTCTTTCGTTCTCAGATGTTGATTATCTTAAGATCACAGGGTTTTTGATTAATTATATTTATATAGCTATAAGTTCACTCAAAATATCAAACACTTCTTTGAATTTATTCTGTAAGTACTAGTATTGTTATGTCATAGGTTTCCCTTAAATGCAGGACAAGCAAGAGCTCAAACAACACAGAGAGATAAACTCAGTTTTGTTGATCAGCTAGAGGTTAGTCTGTGTGTTATTTAATTAAATTATTTATTAATGAAACGATGAATGCATTAATTAGAGTTGACGGTTTTTGTGTCATTATTTCAATCGTATTCATTTAGTATTTATAAGTTTGATATCTTTAAACATTAGAAAGATTTATGTTCTTAATTTATTTCTTTTTTTTTTTAAACATTATTACAAACGTCCATTTTGGCAAGATTTCAAGCAAATCTTGTAAACTGTATATAGATTGTTTATAATCATTTGTACATTCACGTTTTTAAATAAACATTTGTAAGTAGTATATCATTTCTTTTTAAATAAACATTTTTAGGACTCTAGTTGGCTAGCGGAGCCATTAAACCCATCGGGTCAGATCATACCAAACAACTTTGGTTAATTAGACAAACTTGGTTTGGATCTAACCTTCCAGCTGATGGTGTGTCACTTACACCCATCAACAAGTTTTTTTAATTTGTGAGCCCACAATCGCTCATGATTTTTTATCTTTCTAGATCAATAGATCAACAGTGGATATTGATCCCACTATGGATGAGCATCTTCTCATTGCGGAGATCGAGAAGGAAATTAAAGAGTGAGCAAGTTGAGTCTATGCAATCACTCGTGGTAGTTGATATTCAAGTAGGGGACATGTGTGAGTCAATCCCGTACTTCAGGAGGAAGCAAGAATAAGTTGAGTGAGTAAAGGACTCCCAAAGCCCAAAGCTCTGAAGAGCCAGAGTAGATCCAGACCATTGATCGTATTGGAAACATGGCAGGAGATCTTGCACTCTAGCGGATAACCACTTCGAAAGAAATACAGATGTGAAAATACAGAAGTCCTGAAGGCCTGAAGCCCAGAGTTCATCTGGACCGTACATCAACAAGGACACGTGGCACCAGATCTCTCGCTTCAGAGACTTAGTACTCTGGAAGGTTTTGCAGAGCGAAGAAATAGGGAAGAACTACATGAAGTCCTGAATTAATTGAGAATCGTTGATATTTGCAATAGTATCTCTCGAAGTCCCGAAGTCTGAGGTTAATACAAACCATTTGATAAGGGAGACATATGTCAGAAGATTGGCCAGTTGGGGAATTTAGATTTTGGGAGAATTGGAAGTGTGCTAGTGTGGAAACTCCCGAAGCTCGAAGTCTTGAAGATGAAGAGCCAAAGTGGCAGGGCATGATGATGTCACTTAGAGGTGATGTGGACCCCATAATGCAAGCGTAAAATCTTTCAAAGCCTGAAATGTCAAAGTGATGTGGCTCGTGGACGTCACTTGGAATGACGTGGACACATGGGATGTGTGCCACGTGTCAGTGATTTTTGAACTTGTGGAGGATTGAAATGTCAGTTAGAATGTGACACATGTCACCCACCTGATTGGGCCACATGTTCACTTCTAGTATTTTTCCACATGGCGATAGATTGTACAATCCGGAGACTGGGCACTCCGAAGGAAAAATATGTGACAGTTTGTGTTGGGTCAAGAACTCCCGAAGGTCGAAGTACATATCAACCGTTGATCCCAGAAGACATGTGGCAGCATATCTCACAATGGTTCGACGGATCGACACTATGGGAGCAAGTGAAGGCAAAGAGTTTGAAACTCTTGAATCCCTATGAGCCGAAGCGATTCACAACCGTTGATCTATGAGAGACACACATGGAAGAATCATCGACTACAGGTGAAAGCACTCCAGGAGAAAGTGAAGGTGGAGATTTTGAAAATCCTGAAGCTCGAAGAGCCGAAGTGATTCATAGCCATCGATCTATGGGAGGAAAGGCATCGACAGATCGTGAAATTCGGGTGAAAGAATTTTGGGAGGAAGAAAGCGGGGGAAGTTGAGACTTTTGAAGGCTGAAGTCCCGAAGTGGACTAGATTCATTGATTTGAGGTGGATGCATGGAGCCTAATCTATAAATTTGGGTAAAGAGAACTATGGGGGAAAGTATAGGTTGAAAGTGATGAACTCTCAAAGCGCGGAGTCCCGAAGTGGATCTCAATCATTGACCATGAATGAGGACAAGTACCATTGATCTAGTCCTGGATCAAGGTTTCGAATTTGTGAAGCGCCAGGAAGGATTTGGCCGCGGTTTAGAGTCGTGGTCACCTGGGGAAGTGGTTTGAAGGGAGTTCCTGTGCATAATTAAATTATGTATCAGCTAAGGGATAACATGGAAGTGTTATATGGTGCAGATTGATACATATATGTTATTCATGAATTGAGAAGAAAAAGGGCCTGTAACATGGTTTGGAGAATTTTGTTTATCATATGCATAATTCTAACAAAATGCTTACTTGCACATTTTGCAGAATTAAGAGATTAAACATATCAGCTAGGAATGAAGATTCGAGAGATGGGAGAAGGTGAGAAAGACTCCAACCATGAGAGAGAGGTTGAAGGCCAGAATACTAGAGTTGGTAATGAAGAGATAGAGTCTAATGGACGTAAGGCAAGAGGAGAGAAGGAAACATTAATAGAAATGGTAAGAAGCCTGAAAATAGAGGTGCAAAGCTAGAGGAAGAAGGAAGGTTTCATGAAAGAAGAGAGGATCATGGAAGAGATGGTTATTTAGGAAATTCTATCAAACCACATAGACACCACTCACCTCCTTACTTAGAAAGAAAGTTTTATGCATTAGAATATTCCATAAGAAGTCCATAGGTGTCTCCTATTAGGCACTAGATAAGGAGATAGGAAGTGGGCAGTTTACAAGGAGAGTCGAGGAAGCTTAAGCCACCCTACTTTGATGGTGAAAAAGAAAGGGAAGATGATGTCGAAGCATGGTTTATTGGATTCAAGAGGTATTTTAAATTGCATAACTATTCATCAAACCTAGAAGCCAGGATTGCCACCTACCATTTACACGGGAAATCTGCAATGTGGTGGGATCAACTGAAGAAAAATGAACATATTAATGAGATCAAGATCACTTGGAAGCAGTTCAAGAAGTACTTCCAGCAGGACTACTTCTCAGAGCATTTCTATGACAAGAAAATGCAGGATTTCTTTGAACTCGAGCTAGGAAGAATGGCTATGGAAGAATATGAGAAGAATTTCTTGGGATTGTTAAAATATGTTGTGTTTATAAATGATGAAAAGGTAAAGATACAGAGGTTTTTGAGTGGACTGCTAGCCTTTTATAAATAAATTATTAGGTGTGATGAGCCTAATACCTTGACTAAGGCCATCAGGAAGGATAAATACCTGTATGAGAAAGGCTAGGAAAGAGAATCCCTGTAGAAATCTTGGAAGGATAAGAAGAAGGAGAAGTTCGATTAGAAGAGGAAAGGATTCAAACCTCCCTTCATTAGGAATGAGCTTAATAGAAATCATCAAGATCAGTATGCTAAGGGTGAATCCAAGAAATAAGACTCCTTGGGAAAAAGGGGAAGACCACCTATCCAATGTTGGGGATGCAAGGAAGATCACCTGTACAAGTATTTCCCACACAGAAAAGACAAAGTGAATATTGTGCACAACATCCAAGAGGCTGCAACAATCGAATATATGGGAAGAATCTATCCAGCTTTAGATGATCGACAAGAAGAGTACCAGTCCAATATGATCGAGGTGGAAGGTAATATCATAAATCATCATGTTGTTATTTTAATTGATTTAGGAGCAAGTCATTGTTACATTGATCCTAAAATAGTGGATAGATTACATTTGGAGAAAAGTAAGCTTGTAAAATCAATTTTGGTTCAACTAGCCACTGGAACCAAAAGGAGAATCCATGATATGGTCAGAGGATGTTCCATAAGTCTTAATGGTGTGAATACAAATGTTGATATAAATATCATATCATTGGGGTCTTATGATATTCTAATTGGAATGGGTTGGTTGGAGAAGCATCATGTTGTCCTAGATTGTCACGGAAAGACATTTACATGTCTTGATGGAGATGGAAAACAGAGCATTGTGAAAGGAGTTCTAAGACCCATCTCTATAAGGGATATTTCATAATTACAGTTGAAGAGATGTTTTAGGAAAGGATGTCAATTGTATGCATATCATGTGGAAGAGCCATAAAATACAAAGGGTCCAAGCCTCGAAGAATTTTCAGTACTACAGGAATTTGAAGATGTATTCCAAGAAATACTAGGGTTGACACCAAGAAGGGAGATAGATTTCTCAATTGATTTAGTGTCAGGAGTTGCCCCGATGTCAAAAACACCTTACATAATGAGCACACCAGAGTTAAAATAATTACAAATGTAGTTGGAGGAATTGTTGAAGAAAGGGTACATACGTCCAAGTGTTTCACCTTGGGGAGCACCAGTACTTTTTTTCAAAAATAAGGATGGAACCTCAAGGCTTTGTATTGACTTTCGACAACTGAACAAGTATACTATAAAGACCAAGTATCCTCTACCCAAAATTGATGACCTCTTTTATCAACTAAGAGGACAAAATATATTTTTGAAGATTGACCTGAGGTCAAGATACCATCAGGTAAGGATCAAGGAAGAAGACATTCATAAGACAACCTTTAGAACTAGGTATTGGCATTATGAATTCGTAGTGGTGCCATTTGGACTGACCAATGCACCAACTATCTTTATGTGCTTAATGAATGGCATATTCAGAAATTATTTGGATAAGTTTGTCATATTGTTCATGTATGACATACTTATGTATTTTAAGTCTAAAGAGGAGAATGAACATCAATTAATACTGGTATTGCAAGTGTTGAGAGAACATTAGTTGTATGCCAAGATGAGTAAGTGTTCTTTTTATCAAAAGAAGATCCATTACTTGGGACACATTATTTCAGAGCAGGGCATAGCAGTATATCCATAGAAGACTAAATCCATTAGAGGATAGCCAACACCCATAAATGTCTCAAAAGTCAGATCTTTTATGGGATAGTTGGTTACTACAAAAGGTTCATAGTAGGGTTCTCTAAGATTTCTCATCCCATCACTTATTTGAAAAAGAAGGGAACTGAATTTGAATGGACACCTAAGTGTGAAGAGAATTTTAATTTTTTGAAGGAATTACTTACTAGTGCACCTGTGTTAAAGATTGTTGACACAAATGAAAGTTTTGTGGTATGTATAGATGCATGTAAGGAAGGACTTGGGGGAGTCCTCACACAAAATGGACATGCCATTGGTTACAATTCCATAAATCTTAAGGAACTTGAGAGGAACTATGCCACACATGACTTGGATCTTGTTTCCATTGTCCACGCCTTGAGTATGTGGAGGTATTATCTCATGGTGAAGAGATTTGAATTAAGGACAGACGCATTGGCATAAATTATCTCTTTGAACAACCAACCTTGAATTCTAGGCAAACAAAATGGTTATAATTTTTAAGTGAATATGACCTTGATATCAAGCATATCAAAGGAAAAGAGAATAAAGTTGTTGATACACTTAGTAGAAGAGTGCATCCCATGCATGCTATTGATGTCAGTATGCATCCGTCAGACTTGAAGAGTGGAATTTTAGATGATCTTGTTATAGATCAGCATTACCGACAGGTAAAGGAAAGCTTACAACAAGGAGATGTACAATAGAAAATAAAGGAGTATGAGATAAAGGAATATGGATTACTCATGCATAAGAATAGAATCTATTTTCCAAGTTCCCAAGAACTGAGGAGTTTGGTATTAAAGGAAATGCATGATGTTCCTTATGCTAGACACCCCGGTTACCAAAAAACAATTACAACAGTAAGAAGCCAATTATTTTTTCCGGGGATAAAAATGATGTTGTTGATTACATTGCTCGATGTATGGAATGTCAGAAGGTGAAGGTTGAGCATATGCACCCAACGGGTTTGCTTCACCCATTACCAATCCTAAAGAATAAATGGGAAGTGATAACCATTGATTTCATAACTAAATTACCCAGGACAACAAGGAAACATGATTCAATCATGGTGGTGGTTGACAAATTAACAAAGGCTTCTCATTTTTTTCCCTATAAAGACAACACATAAAACGACTAATATTACAGAAATTTACATGAGAGAGATTGTTAGGTTGAATGCAGGGATACCTAGGACAAAGATACAAAGTTTACCTCCAATTTTTGGAGGGGATTGTTTAAAGTATTTGGTACAAATCTAAAATTTAGCACAACATACCATCCCCAATCAAATGAAAAAACAGAGAGGGTCAATCGAGTAATTGAAGATATGTTGAGAATGTATGTGATGGATAAGCCATCTAAGTGGGAAGATTAATTACACTTGGTTGAGTTTGCATATAATAATGGGTATCAAGCTTCATTGAAAATGATCCCATTTGAATCCTTGTATGGTAGGAAATGCAATACTCTAGTTTGCTGGGACAACCCAATAGATAGAGTGTTAGTTGGGCCAGAGTTGTTCAAGGATATGGAAGACTAGATGGTTAAGATCAAGTAGAATTTGAAGGCAGCTCAGGATAGACAAAAATTTTATGCAGATAAGAATACGAAAACTAGATAATTTAAAGTAAGGGAGCATGTACTTCTCAAAGTGAATCCCAAGAAAATCTATTTGAGATTGGGTAGTTGTACAAAGTTGGCATCCAGATTCTGTGGTCCATTTGAAATATTAGACATAATAGGGCTAGTTGCATACATGCTTGCATTTCCTGCTTCCATGAATGTGCATAATGTATTTCATGTCACTTTACTAAATAAATATGTACATGATCCTAACCATGTTATTTATTGGCATCTAATTCAGGTAGAGACAAAGGGAGTCTTTCAGGTTCATCCAGTGCGGGTATTGGACAGAAAGGTCAAAATGCTCTGAACTCGAGTTATAGAGATGGTGAGAGTTCAGTGGACCTACTACGGTCCTGAAGATGCTACCTAGGATCATGAAGATTCCATGCGAGAAGAGTACCCACATCGTTTTGAATAAATTTTGAGATTTTGATCTCTCTTTTATAACGCACTGAGGACAATGCCAAAATAAGGGGGAGGGGATGTAACACCCCTGGTTTTGAACCCCCATTATAAATAATGTATTGTTACAATGTTGAGAGGCCAGAGTGCCCAAAAAATTATTAAAAGGCTAGTGTGCCCAATAAATGTAATGTTTTGATCATTATTAATAATAAACACATCGTTGGTTGCTAGATGGACAAGGAATAGAGTTATAGGGGGATATGATTCGACAAGAGATGGGGCTTGAGGGGATGAATGTTTATTTCCTATTTTAATTACCCTTTTGTCTAAGGGAGTGGATCAGTTATGTGAGCTTCTTGGGGGAGGCTAGGAGGTTCTTGATTCCCCACGAAATACTTAAACCTTCCCCTGGACTGTTGGGGGGGTTGGATGATGGCTTATTCGCTCATTTGCTTGTTCACTCCTTCATTCATTTATGTGTTCATTCACTTTCTCACTCATTCATTCATTCTATCCTTACCTATCACTCATTGATCCATCCTCATCCACATCTTGGCTTGGGAAAGGGAAACAAACTGATGAAGAGCAGCCATGGTATCATTGGATGCAGAGGTTGTTGGTGTAATCTAGCCATGACTTGAGGCCTGTATGTCTGAGATGTGTTGGCATGTGTCCAACTTTGTTCACAGCTGCAAGTATTGAGAGTTCCAACATTGAGATTCTGGACCAGTTGCGTTGGAGCCCTGGAAGGAGAAGGACCGCCTAAGGGACTACGTGGAAGAGAAGGGTGGAGGTCCATTCTCTTTGGAGGTGCAAGCTGGGTAGAAGAGAGCTTGGTACTTGGATTATTGTGAGTTCTAGGAAATCCTATGAGAGATTGAGTGTTGACTAGTTTGGGAAGCCAAGTAACACTCTGAAACCATCCTTGTGGATTCATATTCCTGGCTTGGGGGTGACACTACTGTTGAGATTTGGAACAGTAGTTTCTGCGGTTTGGTGGAACATCCTTGGTCTGCAACTAGCTGGTCTCATATTTTATAAAGATACGTGCTCCCTATTATGGTATTAATTATCTGCATATGAATGTATTCTGTTGTGTATTTATTTATCGTTTAATTGAATCTTTAGAATCTGCATACTTGTTGGTTATTGTTGTGCATGTCGTTAAATATTTTATTTTATGCATCCTTATTAATTTAAAAAGGTATCGGTAAGAGAAATAAGTCTCAGGGTGGGATTGAAGGTGGCGTACACCAGCCTATGGGTGGCTTGGGTGTGTTACAACCTACCTTCTGTGAGTTGACGAAATAGTTAACACTATTAAGGGATTGGGAGTAGAATTTGATGAATCAATGGTTGTTCAAAAGGTGTTGAGGTCTCTTCCTATGATATTTGATCCTAAAATATTATCCCTAGAAGAAAGAGAGGATCTTGGTACATTGAGCACGGATGGGCTACATGGAATATTTACAACCTATGAAATGAGAACAAAACAAGAGAACCCAGTCACAAAGGAAGCAACTTTCAAGGCATCCAAGAAGAAAAAGAAGAAGAAAAAGAAAAATTCAAAACCGGGTTGTAGTTGTAGTGATGATTCAGACGAAGATGAAGAGATGGATAACTTCGTAAGGAAATTAAAGAAAGGAACCGACAAGTATAAATGTATGCTTCCATTGAAATTTTTTAATCGTGGTGGTATTGGTCATTTTTTTCTAAATGTCCTCATAAGAATAAATATAGTGATGAATAAGAAGATTCTAAAAGGGAATAGAAATATCAAAGGGGAAACAAGAGAAGAAACAAAAGGAAATTCTTCAAGAAAAGTTTCTACTCAAAGGAGTACCATTCCTCATTAGACAAGGAGGATAATGATAGTGATAGTGATTCTAAAATATTAATCTTCATGGAAGTAGAATATGATGAAGAAGGTGAATTCAATCTCAGAGTAGAGTTAATAAATGCATTAGACGAACTTAGAAAAGAAAGAAGGAAAAACAAGCCACTCAAGGAAGAGTTAAAAATGAATGAGGGATGTCAAAATTCCAGCTTTGAAGAAATCGAGCAGATGATCATGAGCCTAAAAATTAAAATAGAAGAAGACAGAAGTATTGAGTAAATACTTAGAAGTCAGTCAAAAGAAAAGGAGAAAACAATTGGAATCTTGGAAGCAAAAGTAGTAACTTTAAGGAAAGATATTCATAAGAAAGATATGCACCATAAGAGCACTAGAATATTGGATCAAATCATCAGCAGTCAAATACCATCCAATGATAGATCTGTAAATGTGTTGAACCTGCATAGAATATATCTATCAAGAAAATACCACACACATTTTCAGAGAGAAATTGAGAAAGAAGAAGAAAGAGAGAAAGAATAGAAGAATTATCATTAATCGTTATGAATAATGAATAATTTACACAAGATATACTCTGTATGACTCAATAAATGCGCATTGGATGAGAACCGACCGTCCTAAGCATGTAGACATTCAGGTCTGATTTACAACGTACAAATTCTTGTGACAACAGGTAGGATTCCATCTTGGAATACCATTCCCTCAGAGCCTACTTGAGGCCATAAAGGGACTTCTTCAGTTGATAGACCAAATATGAGTCCTCCATAAATCCTTGGGGATGCTCCATATAGATCTCCTCAGAGAGATCACCATGAAGAAATGCATTCTTCATGTCCATATGATGGAATTACAATCCCTTGGCTACCACAATGGAAGGTTCCAATTGTATGGAATCCGTCTTCTCTAATGGAGATAAGGTCTCATCATAGTCAATGCCATGCACCTGTTGAAATCCTTTGGAAACAAGCCTAGCTTTGTATCTGTTAATCTTTCCATCCGTTGTGCTCTTGGTCATATAGACCCATCTACATATGACAAGTTTCCTCCCAGAAGAAAGGGGAACCAAAACCCAAGTTTGGTTCTCAAGGAGGGATTTTTACTCCTCCTTCATGGCGGATTCCCAAAAGCGATTTCTAGTAGAATCGTCATAAGACTATGGATCTGAAGACTGAACCAAGAAAATATGCCTGGAGGGAAATGGTTCAGTGGCAGTGAATGCAACATGAGGCTCCTCGAGATCAGATCAAGTCTTCCTAGTATCGGTTGGATCGCCAACAAGATCCCATGCATCCTGAAGATTGGTTTTTTCCCACTTGGGCCTCTACTCTAGCTCTGCAACTGCATATGGATTCTCTGACTCTGCATCTGACCATACTGACTTTGTATCTGAATGATCTGTTTCCTATGAATCAGAAATCTCATCTGAAGAAGAGTTGTCATGTGCATGCTCATAATCTCAAATAGGTGGAAGAATGAAGGTGTCTTGTTGGCCCTCAACCAATTTTTGGAGAACCTTGGTCGTGTTTGACCACTTATGGGACTTCAATAGGCTGGTCGAAGATAGAGAACCCAGGAAAAGTGGAGAACGTGGGATCTCTCCCCCTTTTGCGGGATTTTTGGGTTTAGGGTTTATTTAATGGGTATGGGATGTTGGCCCATGGGTTTACCCATCTTTAGGCGTCCTTTGTAATGTATAAATAATCATATAAGACTTAGAGAGAGAGTTGTCTGGTTTTTCTAAGTGTAAGTTCAATCTATGTGATTGTAAGAGGCCAGAGTGCTAAGTGAAAATAGTTGTGAAGGATTTGTGCATAGACTGTGTAAAGGATCTATGCTTGGACCTAACTCGGGGAAGGAGGATCTGGTGAGGTGTGCACAGATACCCTGTCCTATGCGAAGTTGGCTTTGTGGATCTGTGCATGTAAGAATATTGGAAGAAGCTATTAAAGAAGAAGAAGAAGAGTTGGTGGACATAGCCCCATGCTGGGGGTGAACCACGTATATCCTGTGTTGTGGTTGCTTTGTGCGATGTGGTTGATATGTTATTGATGTGATCGATGCTTAGTTCTATAATATTTATGTATGTTAGACACATCTAATGTAGTAGGTTATTTCCTTATATGTGAATGAATACTAGATCTACTTTGATGCTATGTGCTGAATGGTTAGATATATTTAGATCTTAATAAATACTGCATTGTTTTGTAATTAGGGTTTAACCTGTGATGTAAATAAGGATCAAAGACTAATGAATGTTAATTGCTAAGTGCTTTGTTAAGTATTGTGATCACAGATCTGTGTCCCAACTAGGTTGTAGACACTTGATTCCTACAACCCCCCCTGCCTCTACCTCGGGTGAGACTTCATCTGCTTCGCAGGTGTTACCAAAAGGGCCAATAGTTAGGGTTTTGTTGGTGAGTTGTTGAAGCGTTGAACCCTGGGTATTCCCCTGTTCCAACAAATGGTTCTGTTGTTGGGACCTGAAGCTATGATTGCTGGGAACTAAAGAAAAGAGAAAGCTTTGTGTGTAGATATGTCGTTGTAGTGCATAGTATTCTACTTGACTTGCGAAGCTTTGTGCTAAGAAGGGAATCAGGTCTGAAGAAAAGAGGTAACATTTTAAATCTTTATGCTCTGATAAAGGTAATATAAGTGGAAATTTTTGTTTCGAAAGAATGGATCTAGGTATGTTTGATAGATTTCGCACTAGTTTGAAAACTAGGGCACAACTAGAAGAAAGAAGATGTGATATGAATAAACCTAATAGAAATAGGGAAAGATATGTTATTCCTATGCATAGAAAGAATTTTTGGACTAACAAGTGGATGCAGGATCCTAGAAATAATTTTTTGCAGGTCCATCACTGTGATCCCAATGTACAGTACAGGAAAGGTTGGAGATAGTTTAAGAGAAAGAGAGGATTGACTCTTTGTTATAGTTGTAGAAACCCGAGACATCTTGCTAAGGAATGCCCTGGTAGAAGTCCTATTTTCCTTTGTTATAAAGCTACTGGACATGAAGTTTTGGATTTCCCTAGAATGATTGCTAAAGTTGAAAATATGAACATGAAACAAGAAAACCATGAAGAAGGTCAAGAGACTAAGAATATACTAGAAAACCAGAAAGAATGAGAGGCTATATTATTGCAGATGAAAGAAAGACTAAATGATCACAGAGACATCAGTTTACTAGAGATATTAAAAGAGAAGTAGTGCATAGAAACAAGAATAGGAGACTTCGACATAGACTGTGTATTGGATGCATAAACATAGGTGAACATTATGCCAGAAAGTACTTGGGAAATTTTGGGAAAGCCTGTTATGATTCCTTCATTGGGAGGAATAGGATTGTTTAAAGGAAAGATGCAAGATACCAAATATAATAAATATGCAGAACAAAAATAAAATGCTAGAAATGGCAGAATAATAGTAATATATACAACATAATCTCCACAATAACACAAAAATGATATAAGAACAACAACAAGAATAACACTTTGATTCAGAAAGCAATGTTCACAGGCCTCTTCGAGGGGGCAACCTCCAATCGAGAAATGCTCTATTAAAATAATCTCCAAGCTAGGTTTTTCATACCCTCAACCCTTATTTATACTAAATATGTCTATCAAGAGAAGCATCTAGAGGAAGATCCTTCTAGAAGTGGAAAATTCTATTAGGTCTTCTTACATCTGCCTTATTTTATTTTATTGAAAGGCCTTATTAATATTGACCTTTATTACAACTGAATATATTAATCTACCTATGTGCGGGTTAGGACCCTAACATGTCCGCCCCCTTAAAAGCAATGTTGTCCTCAAGGCTTGAGATGAGGAAACTATTGTAGAATGGTAGTTGGTTCCCAAGTGGCATCTGCTGGAGTCGTATCTTTCCACTGGACTAGCACTTCCTTGATGGTTCTCTGACACAGGCGACGCTCACACTGGTCCAAAACCGCTTCTGGCTGTAGCCAAATGAATCCTTCTTCAGCTAACTCAAAAAGGTTGGTTTGAATTTGGCACCTGGTTCCAATCACCTTATTTAAGCATGAAACATGGAAAACTAGATGTAGCTTCGACTGACTGGGCAGAGCTAACTGATATGTGACTTGTCCCACATGCTTGAGAACTATATAAGGACCATAAAATTTGGGCGCTAGCTTCTGACACTGCTTGACCTTGAGGGAAGTTTGCTTGTATGGTTGCAGTCGCAGAAACACCTGATCCCCTTCTGCAAATTGACGTTCAGAGTGACCTTGATCTGCTTGTTGCTTCATGCGATTTTGTGCCATGACCAAGTTCTATTTAAGGGTACGAAGAATATCCTCTCGAAATATAAGTGTTTGGTCAACCGCTTGGACCTTCGAGGTACCCAGTAAGTATGAGAGAACTGAAGGTGGATTATGTCCATATACCGCTTCAAAAGGAGTCATGCAAGTAGTTGTATGGTAGGAAGTGTTGTACTGCCATTCGGCTAGGGGTAGCCATTGATCCCATTGATGTTGTTTTTCAGAGGCAAAACACCTCAGATATGTTTCCAAACACTTGTTGACAACTTCCATTTGACCATAAGTCTGGGGATGATAAGTTGTGCTGAGATGCAATTGGGTTCCCTAGAGCTTAAGCAGTTCTTGCCAAAAATTGCTTGTGAAAGTTGGGTCACGATCAGAAACAATAGAGTGTGGCATGCCATGAAGCTTGAAGACCTGGTCCATGACAAGTTGAGCCAACGTGGATGCAGTAAATGGGTGTTGAAGAGCGCAGAAATGAGAATACTTGGAAAGGCGATCCACAACCACCATTATGACTAATTTATTCCCTGATTTGGGTAAGCCAAAAATAAAGTCCATAGAGATATCCTTCCAAATAGCTAGTGGAATTGGAAGCAGTTGTAGTGTGCCCAGAGATTTGACTAGTTCTCCCTTGTTGCATTGACACACCTCACATTCAGCTAAAAAAATATGGATGTCTTGTTTCATACCATCCCAGAAAAAAGAATGTTTGACTTTTTCATATGTTTTGGTGAACCCTGAGTGCCTCGCTGTGGGTGTAGCATGAAGCTTAGAAAGTACTGTGGATTTAATCCTTGATTGTTTACTTAAATACAAACGGCCTTTGTATCGAAGCTCATCCCGGAGCCAAGAGTACCCTAGGGGAGCTGGAGCCTTGGTCTGCAATTGCCAGATCAAATGTGAACTTTTGGGATCTTGAAGCCATTCCTGGCGCATAGCTTGTAGCCAATCAGGTACAATGAAGGAAAGAGAAAAAATTGATCCTTCTTCTTCATATTTTCGGGATAGTGCATCTACCACTACATTGTCTTTTCCCTTCTTGTAAATGATCTCATAATCATAACCAAAGAGCTTAGTCACCCATTTTTTTTGCTCCTGGGAGCAAATGCATTGTTCCATAAATTACTTGAGGCTTTGATGGTCGATTTTGATTTGGAAGTGTTGCCCCAAGAGATAAGGGCACCACAGCTCAATGACATGCAGAATAGCCAACATTTCCTTTTCATAGATGGGTTTGCCCAGATTCCTTTCAGACAGGTTCTTGCTGGTGAAGGCCAAAGGTCGACCCTCATGCATAAGGACAACACCGATTCCTTTCCCTGAGGCATCACATTCCAACACAAAGGTCTTTGTGAAATTAGGAAGGGATAGAATCGGAGTGGTGCACATGGTCGTCTTCAAGGTCTGAAAAGCTTGAGCAATGACTGGATTCCAAGTGAAAGAGTTCTTTTTTAGGAGAGTTGTGAGAGGTGCTGCAATCTTTCCATAGTTCTTAAAAAACTTGCAATAATACCCTGTTAAGCCCAGAAATCCATGCAATATTTTGAGAGTCTTTGGGTGCGGCCAATCTTGCATAGCTTCAATCTTTTTTGGATCCACCCCGACGCCATCCTTGCCAACTAGATGACCCAAGTATTTGACTTCTGAGGCACCAAAAGCACATTTACACTGTTTCGGGAAAAGTTGGTGCTGGGAGGGGAGATGGAGAACTTGATCCACATGAGTAAGAGGGTCGGTCCAGTTTTTTCTATAGATGAGGATATCATCAAAGAAAACTAAGACAAAATGATGGAGAAAGGGACAGAAGATATGATTCATGAGGCTTTGGAAGGTGGAGGGGGCATTACACAAGCCAAAGGGAATGACCAAAAACTCATAGTGGCCCTCATGAGTGCGAAAGGTCGTCTTGGGAATGTCTGCCTCTTTCATACGTATCTGGTGATAGCCCGAGTGAAGATCAAGTTTAGTAAAGAATTGGGGTGCCACTCAATTCATCCAGGAGGTCATCAATGACAAGAATGGGAAATTTTTATTTAATGGTCAGTTTATTGAGGGCACAGAAGTCGGGACACATTCTCCAAGAACCTTCTTTCTTCAAGACCATGACTATAGGAGAAGAGTAAGGGCTCGTACTAGGGCAGATAATGTCTGCATTAAGGAGTTCCTAGACCATTTTCTCAATTTCATTTTTTTGTGAGAAGGGGTGGCAATATGGACGGATATTGGGAGGAAGGCTTCCTGGTACAAGGGGAATGGAATGATCATGAACACCACAAGAAGGAGGGAGGCCTTGGGGAGTGGAAAATACCATTTGATGTTTAGAAAGGAGATCTTGGAGGTCATGCGGCACCGGGGGTGTTTATGTTGCTTGAATGGCATGGAGTTGGAAAATGACACCAAAATGACCTTTTTTGAGAAGCGTTTCCATGCAATGGGAACTAATGACCTCAGGTGAACCAGCAGTGATGCCTTGGAATTTATATTGGTGGCCTTCCTGGTCGAATTTCATGGTTGATGCCTTAAAATCCATGAGAATGGGACCCAAAGTTCTTAGCCAGTCTGCAACCAACACAATGTCACAACCACCCATGTCGATAGAAAAAATATGGGATTTTAGGTGGTAGTCACCGATTTGGAGATGCACATTTTCACAACACCCTCCACATTTCATGGAACCACCATTGGCAATCATGATTTGGAAATTGTTGATAGCATGGATGTAGCAATGATTTTCTTAGGCAATGTAATGATGAATAAAATTATGGGTGCTTCCACTATCAACCAGAATGATGACCTTCTGATGTTTGATGTAACCGATTAACTTGAGGGTTTGGGGAGCAGAAAAGCCAGTGTGAGCATTGAGGGAAATGACGGGTTCTACTTCGGGAGGGTCTGAGGGAGCGGTTATGTCAGTGATTTCAGGTGAATCAGACACAGGGGGAGTTTCAACATCCTCTTCTGAAATTTCCTCAGAGATGGCCATAAAAAGATTTTGTTCCTTACACTTGTGGCCTAGGAAATATTTGTCATCACAATTATAACAAAATCCTTTGAGTTGGCATTCAACCATTTCAGCCCTGGTCAATTTTTGGATTTTTAATGTAGCAGGGGGAGTAGTGGGAGTGATGGGTTTAGGTTGAGGGATAAAGGAGGGTTTTCGGTTTTGAGATGATACAACCTATTGTGATTCTTTATCTATTTTAGTAGCCTCCACCCAAGTCAAGGGTCGATCCATGAGGACATGGGCCCAAATCTCCTACTTGAGGCCACTAATAAAACACTCTCAAAAGAAAACATCATTCATGCCCTCTGTTCAAAAAGCCAGGTGTTCAAAGGTAGCTATGAAGTCTTCTACTATGTCGAATTGTTTCAACTTTGTCAAACAACCCAAATGGTTCATGTCCATGTCAAATAATTCATAAAGCTCATCCACAAATTGGGTCCAAGCAATATACCATTGACAAGAAGTTTTTCTCCATTGCCACCATTGCCAACGTTCTTGATCTAGATGGAGAACACCATACCAGAGTTTGGCCAAGTCATCTGTAATGCCATATAAAGAGAAATAATGTTCCATTTGGGTTACCCAACCAGTAGGGTCCGAGCTATCAAATTTGGTCATGTCCACCCATGGAAGGTGTATGTCATGTTGAAAGTGATGGGACTGAAAGGTATGGGAATGGGAGGAAGTTTCGCCTTCATGCTTTGGAGGTGCTTCAAAGAAATGGTCATCTATAGGGATATTCAGTTTGGTGCAGAGTGATGCAAAGATAGATTCAAGCTGGGTGGTCAGTTCTTGTTTGATTTCCTCAATTGAGGACTGCATGGTTGTATTTATGGTAGCATTGATGGACAAATTGATGGTGGCAACAGTAGCACTGAGTTGTTTCACTTATTTTTGGGTTTCTAGGAAACCAGATTGCATAGTGTTGAAGCGAGCTTCTAGGTCTTGGCTAAGAGTGTGGGCCATGAGGATGGGTGAACTGAAAAAGGGTGGCCGGGGTCAAATTTTTTGTCAAAAATGATATGGATGAATGTGATAAGGGAGGAGAGATGAATCCAATGGAATAGGTCTCAAATAATTCTGAAAAAATTTCCAGACTTTTTTTTTTTTTACACTTGTGGAGTTATACTTCAGTCTGAAGAATACTGCAGTGATGAAATCCCCAAATGCTTAACCAGCAAGAGATGTGTATTTACTTGGAAACTCAAACACAGTTGCGCGACAATAGATCTGGTGTTTTTTTAATTTGTTTATGTTTTTGTCCCCCAAGGGTTAGGTATTCAAGGGTTCTACAGAAAAGGGTTTTCCCTGTCCTATAGCTCTCTGATATACGTGCAAGGTCCAACAATAGTACTCGGCCCAATATCTCAGAGCACTAACTAAGGAGGATATACTGTACCCTTAGCCGTACTACCCGACTACCCAGGTACTAGAGAGTATCTTCCCGAGTGTTGTTCTCGGTGACACTATAGCAGTCCGACGGTCGATAGGTTTATCTAAAGAGGGCTTCAAGAAATCTAGGTCGATCCGTACACAGGTATTGTCTGATGTGCTACCACTCGAATGGGTACCAACAGGGGTTACAAGGGTGGCCAACAGATGTGTGCTTAAGAACCACTTGTATTTCCTGTGTATGAATCCCTCAACTGTGGGTTTATGCACGTAACGACAGATCTCTGTGGTTTAAAGATATCGGAATACATCTCTACCCTGAAAAAAAATCCCACAATTTCTGCCTAGGAAAGTGCTCTGATACCACTTGAAAGATACCAGATATAATAAATATGCAGAAGAGAAATAAAATGCTAGAAATGGAAGAATAACAGTAATATATACAACATAATATCCACAATAACACAGAAATGATATAAGAACAACAACAGAAATAACAATTTGATTCAGAAAGTAATGTTCACAGGCCTCTTCGAGGGGGCAACCTCCAATCGAGTAGCACTCTATTACAATAATCTCCAAGCTAGGGTTTTCATACCCTCGACCCTTATTTATACTAAATATGTCTATCAAGAGAAGCATCTAGAGGAAGATCCTTCTAGAAGAGGAAGCTTCTATTAGGTCTTCTTACATCCACCTTATTCTATTTTATTGAAAGGCCTTATTAATATTGACCTTTATGACATTCGAATATATTAATCTACCTATGTACGGGTTAGGACCCTAACAAAAGATGATAACCCTATGTGGAAGACTTACTCATGTACCTATGAGTGCTCATGGAACATAAACAGAAGAAGAATTCGAGGTCATTAATATTGTTGAGAACAATGCTCCTTTTGCACTTTTGTTAGGAAGGACTTGGATTGAGAGAGATCAGATCCGAAGAAAAGAAGAAGAGGAAGTTGTAGAATAGAAAAAGAAAGAACTAAGGGATTTCATGGTCAATAGAATAGCGTGCTTAATTGAATAAAAGGAGGACAATTCGAAGCTACTGAGGGTCATATACCTAGCTTTCAAAGTTTAAAGAACGCAAGAAGTCTTAAAAAACTTATCCATGCAGAAGAGGAGAGCACCCACTCTAGAAAAGTAAGAGAAGAAGTATTACCCTTGAACCCTATGAAAGACCCTCAATAGTGCAAAGTTACTATGATAAAAGAAGATAAGAACAAGAATGGAAAGAGGAATCCATAGATGCAAATCACAGGAAAGAAAGCAAGAAATATTAGTAAGAAGAAAGCAAAGCTAGAAAAATTCTCGGAGGTTCCAAAGAGGACTTCACAGATGAAAGGCTTACAGAACTTGAACCTCACTGGAATAGCAGAATAGCAAAGAATGGAACTTCACCATGGAGAAACAATATGACCATTGGAGGCATCCCAAACATTAGAATGATGCTCCAGAATGACTAGAAACATAGTTATTGCCGAAAATATCACTATTGGACCATTGGGACCATGCCATAACGGATGGAATCATATTGATTAAGGAATTCATGCCTATTGGAGGAATCCATTACAAAATTGTCTATTTAGTCTATTGCATGTCTAACTAGGGACACTTTTTCAAACTGAGATATTTGAGCCCATAGAAAAATGATTGCTACCGCATTGTGCATTTGAGACCTCGCCACCCGATTTTATTACCTTGAGTGTTTTTTCGCCTACCCAAGATATCTGATCTAGAGCGTGCATGTCAGACGACCTTAGTGCAGTAGAGAAGTATATCGAGGAGATCCTAATAACCTTATGGATGAGAAGGTCATGTCCATAGGAGCATAGGCCTCGTTGACAAGAGGATTGCAAGCATCCCTGTCAACTGCACGTCGATCTGGGCCATCTCGAACTACGATAGAGAAAAGAATTAAGCACCGCAACAACTTGGCAAATGTGAAGCTCATCCTGTTGGTCTTTCCTGACTATATCCTACCTATGGATGGTGTGGTTATTCGTGATAGCATCCCAAGAGATTTAGACTACACATTGATCACCGCGTACCTCTCGAAGGGGATATGCATAATTGGACCACAGTTGGCATATATTCTGATGCTCAAGATTAGTGATTTAAACTTAGGAGACCACAAGAATTATGGAATGATCGCACCACATAAGTACTTGACAAAGACAATGGGGAAGAAACCAAAGATATTCCCCCAACCGTGGACCATGGACATCGCAAGATCAAAAATCCTTAATGTAATGAAGATACCACACTTCGACACACATAAGGAGGTTAACACGTGCATTAAAATCCTTCTGTCGTGCTTTCATGGAGGTTACCTGTGGTTAGATAGGCACATCACTGTAGATCTAGCATTGATCCACCGAATCACTAGATTGAGCATGCAGGGACCGGACCCTCAGGAGTTTTACCCAGGGAAGGTTTCATATCACGCCCTGGTATAGTGAATAAAGGAAACCTATGGTGATGTGGAGAAAGGGAATCGGGGCCACAAGGTAGCCTCCATCCAAAATGGTGCAGTGTGCCTAGCTTTCCAGTTGATCGCTGGTAATCTCATCAGGAAGAACAGACCGACGCATGTCATGGGGTTCATCTTTGACCTCGCAGAAAAGTGCATCGAAGGGATGTAGATGAACTCAATGAGCTACCTCATCAACCAGTTGGAGAAATATTGTCTTGAAGTGCAAGACTTGGGCTACAAGTTTCACTTCAGCTATTTGTTGATTCTCATTACCTTTTTTCGCTTGGGAGATGTTGGAAGGAGCAACCTTCCCTGAAGTTGATCCGTCTGATCCACTGGCTACGAGGTTCACCACCTTGTGGTACTTGAGCGATATGGTGAAGCAGTGGTAGTAGAACGTTGTCTTCCATATTTACTATCTACATATCACGTGAGCCATTGAGTCATTCCCCCGAATGACTCTGAATACACTCCATTGGTTCAGGCCACTCGTGAATTTCTGTGCAGACATGCATTTCATTTACATCACTACACATGGGGATGAAACCAAGGAGGAGTTGTAGTCATACTATAAATTAACTGATGAAGACATGGAAGAGATAACTAAGGAGTGGCTGACTAAATTCCTTGTACCAATTGAGCAGATGGAGCTCTCCAACCATGATATCATCGAAAGTCCTGTGGTCACCTGAGAATAATATGATGGATTGAGCAGCACAAGGAAGAACAAGAAGAAGGAAGAGGTGTAGGAAATAAACAGTACATCGGATGAAACTGCGTCGGAGTCACCTGGAGGAGGAGGAGATGATGAAGTAAACTAGGAAGAGGAAGGGGAAGAAGCCAAGTAGGAACAGGGTGAAGTGACACCACCTAAAGATCCCCTCAGAGAGGCCGAGACATCAAAGAAAATAAAGGTTTCTACAAAGAAACCCTCCACGTGAAAGAATTCACGAGCCAATAAGCCTCAATTACAGACTATACTTATGGTGGATGATATCGACCTCATCATCACAGTTGTATAAGATACCTTAAAGGAAATTTTGCAGTGAAACGAATCCAAATAGGAGAAAATGTATGACAAGATCAAGGCAGAGCTCAAAGAGGTACAACAGACTCTCTATTCAAGCCGCGTAGTGTCTACTACGTCGTTGTCATCAGGGGGTATAGAAGTAGGAGATGAGCCTACCCAAATACACAATTTAGCAGATGCAACAGAGGCTCACCTTTTTCAAGTACAAGAGGAAAAATAATAGGCCACGAAGGCCTTGAATAAATTAAAGGAGGAATCCCTAGATTAACATTGGGTTGCAAAGCAAGAGAAGGATGACCTCCGAGCAAAGTTTGAAGAGGATAGAGAGAAGCTCCAGAAAGAAAAAGAACAATTGCTCATGGAGCAGATGGGAGTTAAAGAAGAAGTCACTCGAGCATTTCGCTCCGTGTCAATATTGACAGTGATGGAAGAAGAAACAACTGAGAGCTAAGTAGGGAAGCTCGCTAAATCCATTCAACAGCTCCAAGTAAGAGTAGAAAAACTGGAATTGAAAGCAGTGCCAAGCACTCTGCAGGAAGTGCGAGACCAGAGGAAAGAAACTACCCGGAGCGCAGTCAAAAGAATCAAGGCATTGGCATTAGAATGAAAGAAACTCAACAAACGAAGTGTGCATACCTATGAGCGCCTTGCAGAGGACCCATAACTAAGAACATTACAAGACAACTTTAGGAGTCAAAGAAGCAAGCATCGAAAGTGAAAGAACAACTCAAACTTCTTTTAGTGGTTGAGAATATGAAAAGGTCACAGGAACAATGCACAGTTCAGCAGTAGGTCCATTCCATCCAGAGTAGAGTCATGGAAGTGATCCAGAGACTCCAGCCGGTACAGGATGAAGCCTGAACAATTTTTGAGGAGATTGAGGGACAAGGTGCACAGCTAGAACAAGTGGTCACCACAATGGAATAGCGCTTGGAAGGACCTACCACCAAGACAGTCATTCAGGAATTCACCGAGCAGGAGACTCTGGTGAAGCAACAAGTCGAGGTAGCTTGAGCCAAGCTCGAGGCCTACAAAGTAGAATTTCCCAGATCAGAGTGACGCGGCATGAGTCACAGGTGAGTGTTGGGGGTTTTTTGGCCCTCGACCAAGTTTTGGAGAACCTTGATTCTGTTTGACCACTTTTGGGACTTCGACATGATGGTCAAAGACAGAGCACCCAGGCAAAGCAGAGATCGCGGGATCTCGCCCCCTTTTGTGGGATTTTTGGGTTTAGGATTTATGTAACGGGCATGGGATGTCGACTCATGAGTTTACCCATGTTCAAGACTCCTTTATAATGTATAAATAAGAAGATAAGACTTAGAGAGAGGGATGTCTGTTTTTTCTAAGTGCAAGTTCAAACTATGTGATTGTAAGAGGCCAGAGTGCTAAGTGAAAATAGTTGTGAAGGATTTGTGCATAGACTGTGTAAAGGCTTTGTGCTTGGACCTAACCCGGGGAAGAAGGACCTGGCAAGGTGCGCGCAGATACCCTGTCCTATGCAGAGTTGGGTTTGTGGATCTATTCATGTAAGAAGATTGGAAGAAGCTATTAAAGAAGAAGAAGAAGATTTGGTGGACATAGCCCCACACCAGGGGTGAACCACGCATATCATGTGTTGTGGTTTCTTTGTGCGATGTGGTTGATATGTTATTGATGTGATCTATGCTTAGTGTTGTAATCTTTATAATTGTTAGATGTATCTGATGTAGTAGCTTAGTGCCCTATATGTCAATGACTACTAGATCTACTTTGATGCTATGTGTTGAATGGTTAGATATATTTAGATATTGATAAATACTACATTGTTCTATAATTAGGGTTTAACCTACGATGTGAATAAGGACCAAAGACTAATGAATGTTAATTGCTAAGTGCTTTGTTAAGTATTGTGATCACAAATCTGTGTCCCAGATAGGTTGTAGACATTTGAGTCCCACAACTCCCCTACCTCTACCTCAGGTGAGACTTCATCTTCTTCGCAGGTGTTGCCGAAAGGGTCGGTAGTTAGAGTATTGTTGGTGCGTTGTTGAATCATTGAAACCTGGGTCTGCCCCTGTGCCAACATGTCTGCATGCAGCTATTGAGGTACATGTGAGACACTTTCCTCGAATTGGACACTTCTCTCAATGATGATTCAGTACAAGGAAAGATAAATAAGTCTATATCCCTTCACATCGGTGGGGTATCCAAAAAAAATACACGCAGTGTTATGTGGATCAAGTGCCTTCCTCTTTTCAAATGGAAACTAGGCCCATGCATGTGAACCGAAAATACGAAAGTGGGTCACTTTCGATTTGAGGCCACTCCAAGCCTCATAGGGGGTCTTATCCTTGACATATCTATGGGGAGATATTTTTTGGATGTATGTTGTACAATTAAGTGCTTCGTCCCACAATATCTGTGGTGGTGAATTTGCATGCAACATGCAAGATGTTATCTCCTTTAGAGATCTTCTTTTCCACTCAGCAACTCCATTTTGCTGTGGAGTATAGGGAACTATGTGATGCAACTGAATCCCTGCCTCATGGAAAATATTATGGATCTCATGATTGACATACTCTCCCCCATTATTAGTTCGAAGGAATTTGATTTTCTTTCCAAACTATGTCTCAACCAAGGCTTTGAAATCTTTGAGGTGTTGAAAGACCTCAGATTTTTTCCTGAGAAAGTAAATCCATGTAAAACGTGAGAAATCGTCAACAAAAATGAGAACGAACCTCTCTTTCCTGATAGATGAATGCAGAAAAGGATCCATAAGGTCACTATGGATCATATCTAAAAGCGTGGAAGTTCTCTGAGAATTTCCTTTGTCAAATTTCTCTTGAGGGTGTTTTCCAAGAACACATCCCTCACATACTCCCTTGGAGAAATGGATATTTGGTAGACCATCAACCAATATTTTCTTGCTAAGATGTTGGATTTTTCTGAAATTCAAATGTCCAAACCCTTTAGTCCATATCCTACTACTTTCATCAGCATTAGTAAGTAGTAAAGCAAAATCTGGTTCAATAAATTCAAAAAATGTATACAATCTAGACTGATGATTTACCTCACCTGTAGAAACCCTGGAGTTGGTTTGTATGTCATAGATTTCCATGAAATTTGGTGTGAATATGAATTTCTTTCCGGTGCTGGATTCGTCATTCGATACATGGAGAGAAGGTTGATGGAAAGTTTGGGAACGTTCAACACATACTCGAAGCTTCTGTTGGTGAGTTCAATCTTTCCTTTGCCAATGAATTTGAATGAAGAGTTGTCCCCCATAATAATAGTAGGAACTTTGCATGCATATAATGAAGAATAGACTGCTTTTGTGGAAGCCAAGTGATGTGATTTTCCTGAATCTACGATCCAAGCATTGGGAGAGGAGTTGATGGAAATCAAGGCATGGCTAGAATTTCCTTTCTTGGGATTCTAATCTTTCGGCTTCTTCTTCTTGGCACCCTTGGGGATGTGATCTCCAATATATATTTTTTAAAGTATTTGAGACATTAGATCTATTTTTTTTTCATGCATGCAAATTGTGGATGGAATCCTTTGTGACAGTACGTGCATTTCTCCCCTTTGTGAATCCTTTGTGACAGTATGTGCATTTCTCTCCCTTTCCACCTTTGGATCTTGAGGCATCGATGAAGGGTTTTGAGTACCCTTCCTTCTTCGGATGTGCATGAGATTTAATTTTTTATTTATATTTATATTTCTGATATTGATGGCTTCCATATTGCACAATAAGTGCATGTGCCTTTGTGCTATTGATTTTCCCCATGTTGATGAGCTTGGTTTTCTCTTGTGTCATGGATTCGATAAATTCCTCAAGAGAAGGAATCTTCCAAATGGCTCCAGAAGCGAATCTAACTGAATGGAATGTGGACACGAACATAGAGAATTCGGGACCAAGTTTCTAGAGAATGGTGAGAACCATTTGTTTCTCCTCCTTAGATTTATCAACCTTGCAAGCTTTGAGTTGCGATAATAAATCCTTGAATTTTGTAAAGAAATATTGGATATTGTCGAAGATTTTGGGATCCAATGTGAGAAATTACACCTCCAACATGTGTCCCCTCATATCATCCTATTTTCCAAATATCCCTTCCAAGGTGTTCCAGGCTTCATTGGGAGTGTTACAGGAAGATATATGAAAAAGGAGATCGGGAGAAATAAGACTGCAAATCGTTCTGAGTGCTTCATCCATCCAATTTAAATACTTGTATTTTTCTATGGATGATGTCGGTTCTGCATCTCTATTAAAGGTAGACCTGTACAATCCTATGGTTTGCAGATGAATCAATATTTTCTCCTTCCATGCAAATTAGTTGTAAGGTGTAAGAATGAATTCTTTTTGGAAATCCATCTTTCCACTGTCTTCAATCTTATTTACCTGCAAAAGTTTTTGGTGTAGATTTTTATTAGTAGTTTGTCGGCTATGATACCATGTAAATTTGTTGAACCTACACATAATATATCTATCTATAAAATACCACACACATTTATAGAGTAAATTGAGAAAGAAGAAGCAAGAGAGAAAGAATAGAATAATTCTCATTAATCGTTATGAATAATGAATAATTTACACAAGATATACTCTGTATGACTCAATAAATGCACACTGGAGGAGAACCAATGTGCCATAGTGGTGGTCTAGAGTGATATGGACACATACCAATAGTTACGGGAGTGAAATTCCACCTAGTATAGTCTCTCAAGAAGTTACAGGAGTGAATTGCCACATAGATGAGTTAACAAGTCAACCAGTCTTTAGTGAACTGACTGAAGGGAGTGTAGTGATGAGTATATCAAGGAATCAATGGTAATGCACTGATATGGTGATGATCCCAAGGAAATTTCACATTATCATGGTGATGATGTCAATGTTTCATGGTGACAAAACCAATGCCACATCTAGACTCAACTCAACTAGTCAAATTGAAGTGTCAATTGAAGAGAATATTTTCCAGGTGGAATATTCTTTCCTAAAATATAGAAGATGGGATAATGACTAATAATGACTAAAAAACAAGCAAAAATCTTAGGAAAAATAAATCATATGTGTGGGTGAAGTAACTCCAACAAGATCCATACTAGGATGAAATCAAGTACATAATGAGAAAGGATTGAGCTCCAAGACAACAGAACATGAAGCAAAAAAAAAAAAAAAATTGAAAAGATTATCAGAGATTATGTCAAGAGGAAGAATGAAATCCCCCAAAGAAGAAAATTCCATAAATAAAGAAGACTCAAGAAGAGGAATTCATAAGGAGTGCATCACAAAGAATATCATCTACTCCCAGGTATCAAAGGTTCTTTTATGGTCATTTTTTTAATTGTGCTAATTTTTGACATGAAGTTGTAAACTACAAAGCCTATGCCAAGAATCGAAGAAACAATGTAGGGTCTTTAAATAATATTTATTCTGGAAAATATTATGAAGCATACAATAGAAACCAAAATATTTTTGGCACATTGAGCAATGAAGTAGAATGCTACAAATGCAAAAATTTTGGACACATCGTGAAGAATTGCATATTGACTATTCCACCTAGGGAACCAATGAAGAACATTAATAGTCGTATATAATAACCACAAGAGATATGGAAAATAAATCAGAATCAATGCTCTCTTTCTCTACAAGAACAACACAGAAAAAGTGATTGGTATGTTGATATTGGTTGTTCAAATCATATGACAGGTGAAAATAATAGGTTTCTGACTCTGAAGAAATAAAGATATGGATCTGTTTCATTTGGAAATAATCATTCAGCTAAAATTATAGGTAGAGGCACAATTAAGCTTGGAATCAAAGATGTAATGGAAGAAATTTTTCTTTTGGTTGAAGATATGAAACACAATCTATAGAGTGTAATTCAAATGTGTGATGAAGGACACACACTTCAGTTCAATTCAGAGAAATGTGAAATTAGGAAATAAGGATTAGGAAATTTAGTGGCGACAACGATAAGGAATCCGAAAAACATATATGTTTTGAATGAAATTGGAAAAGAAATTTTTTCCTAGGAAAGGAAAATGAAGGTTGGCTTTGGAACATAAGAATGGGTCACATGAACTTTGAAAATCTTGTCAAAATCACCATAAAGGAAGAAGTAAAATAAATTCCTAAAATTTCAAAGACATTGAATACTCTATGTAAGCATTGTCTATAGGGAAAATAGACCAGGACCAAGTTCAAATAAAAGGAGTACTCAACGAAAAAAACATTGGATATTGTACATACCGATCTATGTGGACGAATGAGAACAAAGGGACTAAATGGTGAACAATATTTCATGCTATTGATTGATGACTACACAAGAATGGTTGTAGTTTTCTTTCTCAAGAAGAATTCAAAGGAATTTGAACACTTCAAGATATACAAAGAGATGGTTGAAACATAGACAAACTTGAAAATTAAATGTTTGAGATTAGAAAATGGTGGAGAGTTTAGATTGAAATAATTCATGTATTTTTGTGGAAAACATGGAATAAAAAGGCAATTCTCAGTAGCCAAGACACCTCATCAAAACAAAGTTGTTGAAAGAAAGGATAGAACAATATAGGAAATGGACAGAATCATGTTGAAAGATTCCAAGTTGGGTGACATATTTTGGGCATAGGAAGTACATACATTAGTTCATATCTTGAACAGAGGAATGCTCAGAAGTAATAGTGATAAGACTTTGTACTATATATGGAAAGGAAGACTAGAAAATGTGAAGAATTTTAGAGTATTTGGAAGCAAGTGTTATATCAAAAGAGAAGATAGAAGGATTGGAAAATTTGACTCCCGAGTTGAAAAAGGCATATTTGTTGAGTACTCATGCAAAAGCAAGGCATACAAATGTTTCAATTTGAGACTCAATAGAATAGTGGAAAGCATCAATGCACAGATTGATGAGACAAGTGTATGAAAGCCCAAAGAATAAAGAAAAGACTCAGTAAAGAAGTAAGGACAAGAGGATTTGAAAGAAGAAGTAGAAGAAGAAGAATTGAAAGAAGAAGAAGACAAGAAAGAAGTAGAGAAAGAGGAAGATGACTAACAAAATATTCAGATATATCCCAAAGCTCCTAACTGGCGAGTGCAAAAAAATCATCCACTAGAATAGATCATTGAGAATAAATATGCAGGAGTTGAAACCCAAAGAAAATTTCACTCACCAGAAAAAATACATCTAACACTATTGTCCATAGTTGATCCCATAATTTTTGAAGAAGCCAACGCTGATGAAAATTGGATCAAAGTTATGGAAGACGATCTAGATTAGATAGAGAAAAATGAAACATGGGAACTTGTTCCAAGGCTTAAGAATAAGAATGTGATTGGCACAGAATGGGTATTCAGAAACAAGTTGAATGAGGATGGATAGGTAACCATGAACAAATAAATGTTAGTATGCAAGGGATATGCTCAGGTTGAAGGAATAGATTATAAAGAAATGTTTTCCACAATTGCCAGAATGGAAGAAGTCAAACTGATATTGGCTTCTGCATGTTCTAATAAAATCAAAGTATATCAGATGGATGTAAAATCAACCTTCCTAAATGGAGAAATATAAGAAGAAGTATGCATAGAACAACCAAAAGGATTTCTAGTATCAGAAAAGGAAGATTATGTTTGCATATTGAAGAAGGCATTGTATGGACTCAAACAAGCCCCCATAGCATGGTATTCAAGATTGGACAAGTATCTACAACAACAAGGGTTCAAGAAAGACAATGCAGAAAACAATCTCTACATAAAGGTAAATAAATATAGTATATTGATAATTGAAGTTTGTGTTGATGACATTATTTTTGTAAGTGATGATGACAGGATGAGTAAAAATTTGATAAAGATGTGCATAATGAATTTGAAATGTCATTACCTGGTGAGTTTTCTTTGTTTTTGGGACTTTGCATATGTCAACAAGATAAAGGCATTTTCATCTCCTAGATCAAGTATATCAAAGAAATGATAAAGAATTTTGGAATGGTATATTGTGTTGATTAATTGGATTTTTTGTCATTGATGTCAACCCTTGAAGAAAGACTGGTAGAAAATTCTGATTGCACAAAGGTTTGGGTAATGGAGCCAAGTTTGTTTGATGGATAATGGGATGAGTTTTGATATATTTGCAGGAAAGACTATTCTAGATGGATATTACATGTCATTCCATTTTTAGTGGTATTTGGAATGTCACATAACTCCTCACGGTTAGAGAGTTATGGCCATGTGAAGTTGGAGAACCCTCATGAGTCATCTAGAAGCCCCAAAAGGTCAAAGCAGTCAAAGTGGTTGCAAAGAAGAAATTATTTAAATAATACAGTGAAGTGATGAGTGTACTATAAGTGAAAGTGGATACAAAAGAAATCATTTAAATAATAAAGTTAATGGATAAATTACTAAGTGGACAAGTGGTTAGAAGTGGATTATCCCTAAAATAAGGAAAGTGGGTTAAGATGGTTTGAAAGTAATTTAAATAATAAAGTGAAGTGATGAGTTTACTATAAGTCAAAGTGGATACAAAATAAATTATTTAAATAATAATGTTAATGGAGATATTACTAAGTGGACAAGTGGTTAGAAGTGGGTTAGCCCTAAAATAAGGAAAGTGGGTTAAGATGGTTAGAAGGTAACCCATTGAGCAAGCTACATGAAAGTATAAATAAGAGGAAATGCTCTCTCATTTTAATCACACTTGAGAATATTGAATATATACAAGTGAATGAGGTAACCAAAGGATATCTAAACCAAATTTCAGAGGGAAGTTGAAGTAAAGAAGGCTGAAATTCAAGGGAGGATAAATTATTTTGATGTTGCTTTCTAAGGTATGTTATTTACAAGTCATCTCACCATTTTCACAATAACTTGTTTTCTAGAATGATTCAGACCGTGAAATTGGGAGGACGTTGAGGAAACATATCCAAGTAGTTGTGATAAAAATTTCATATTTTGGGTCCTTGTATTTTTGGAGTTACACTATATGGAAAATAGGGTTTGTGGCTAGTCTTGAAACTAGTCTAAAATAGGTGTTTCAGGTAAAAACGTCATAACTTCTTCATAACAGATACAAATTCAATACGAAAAAATGTATTGGTTGGAGTACAAACTGAATTATTCGTTATACCATTTTCATATCCATAAAAAAAAAATATTCCACGTAGGGCATGCTCTACAAGTTCTCTCTCTAGAATAAGCCAGAATTCAACAAGGTATGCTATTTTTGCTATAACTCCTTTTATGAGAGGTTACAAGTAGTGAAACCTGGAGGAATTGCATAAAATAAATTGAAGAACATGCTGTATTATTTTAATATCTTTATTCATTACAGGTACATAGTTATTATTATTTCAAGTTATGGTTTTTGACTAATCCAAAATTAGTCATGTGAGACTAAAGTAAAGTTTGATGAAAATGTTGGTCTCTTGTTGTTAAAGTTAAGGAAGGTTTGTAGGTATGTGATCATATACACCAGGTCTATTACAGAGTTACAAATCATATTTGGATGATTAAATTGATGAGGGATTTTGGTTGA
>JZKD02S0073088.1:207738-225236 GCA_000966675.3 Picea glauca | reverse complement strand
TTGATGAGTTGGCACATACATGAGGTGTATAGTTGATGATGTTGGTACATCTTGATGAGTCATAGTTTATGTGTATTTGATGCATTATTGGTACATATTTGGTGCATGGTTGATGGAATCGTTGATGGTACAGGTTGAGGTATAGGATGGTGCGTGGTTGATGCACTTGTTTATGGTACATGTTGATTACATGTTATTTGGACAGGTTATTGTGACATGTTATTTGTACAGGTTATTTGTATAGGTTTGGTGCATGGTTGATGAATTTTTTTATGGTATAGGTTTGAGGTATAGGTTGATGTATAGTACATGTTGGAACATGTTATTGATACATGTTGTTACAGGTTGATTATAGGTTGATTGGTACAAGTTTACAACAATTAATCTCACAGTGATAGTGTGACACTGGTTCCATCATTCTACTTATGTGTTAGGGCAGTTGGACGGGGCAAGGACAAGTGGTTATAGCCACCTTCTAGTTGTAGCCAAAAAACATAGGGGGTTATAGCCTTCTTCTAGTTGTATCTAGATAATTAGGGAGTTGGAGCTTCCATCAGGTTCTATTTTGAGAAACTAGGGGGTTGTAGCCTCCTTCTGGTTGCAACCAGAGAATTGGGGAGTTGGAGCTTCCCTCAGGTTGGAGCTTCCTTCAGGTTGTAGCCTGAGAAAATAGGGGGTTGGAGCCTCCTTCCAGTTGCAGATGGAAAAAAAAGGAAGTTGATGCTTCCAATGAATGTAATTCTTAAAGACATACAAGAAAAAGCATTTCATGGTTTTCTCCCGCTTTGGGTTTCCACGTAAAAATCCTGGTTTACTATGTTTGTGTATGATTGCTCATTTGTTCATTGCTTATTTACTCTGCAACTATTATATGATAATGATACATTGATATAACACTTGAATTTTGTGGTTAAAAGGGATTATTGCACTATTATTGATTCACCCTCCCTCTCAGTAATCCAATAGATTGCAAGTTTGTAAGTACTCCCATGTAGACTAGTTTCAAATTGAGAAAACATGATAAATCCAAAGACTCTAAATATCGATGATTGGTAGTTTATTCTATGTGACAACATCGAGATTGGATGTGATGCAAGTTGTTGGACTGGTTGAAAGATTTCTAGCAACATCAAAGGAAACACATGTTATGGCAGTAAAGAGAATATTTAGATATCTCAAAGAAACAGAAGACTGTGGATTATGGTATCGAAAAGGGAATGATCTATCTCTAGTTGCATACACAGATGCAGATTGGGAAGGAAGTGTTGATGATAGAAGAAGTACAAGTGGAGCATCCTTCTACTTGGGTGATTTTTTGTTATCCTGGTTGAGAAAGAAATAATCTTTTGTATCATTTTCCATGAAAGAATCAGAGTATATTGCAGCAACAACATGTTGTACACATGTTCTCTGGATGAAGAAAACTTTGCAAGACATATAGGTGGAATATGGCGAGCCTATTATGATATTCTCTTATAACACTAGTGCTATAAGTATCTCTAAGAATCCAATGATGCATTCCAATAAGAAACACATTCCGATCAAGTTTCACTTTCTACAGGAAGAAGTTATAGAGAAGAACATCAAGGTAGAGTACAGTGGGACAAAAGAAAAAAATTCAGATATCTTCACCAAACCTCTACCAAGGGAGACTTTTGAGTATCTTCTATAGAAACTTAGAATAGTTTCATCCCCATAGTGATCTACATGAAATTTGGCACAGTAAGGAAGGGGGAGAGAAACAGTAATCATGAATACTTGAATTCTTATTTAATTCTTTTTATATCATATATTTACATGAGGAAGAACAATGAACATAAATATCAGTAGAGATCATAGGCTTACATATAGGGAGAGTGGCCCCAAGGAGAATCCACCCTTCTCCATTGATGTCAAAGGGGGAGATAAAAATATAGGCATGGAAATGAAGATAAGAGGAATGAAGAAAAGGGGATCCAACATGAGCATGAGTGTTTTCCATGTCTCAATGTTTCCATCAATGCCAAAGGGGGAGATTGTTGAAAGATTGGTTGTCAATGATGTCAACCCTTGAATAAGAATTTAAAAAGTTTCATGTGAAGTTAACAAGTTGGATGTCAGTTGCATGTTATTAATAAGACATTATGAGTTGGCCCTAAATTAGGAAAAAGGTAAACTCTTCAAAAAAAAACCCATCTAATTTTAGAAAATTTTCGGATGAATCTAAAACTGACCTATAACTAAGAGCTAACTAGAGTGACACTATTTGTCAAACCACTTTTCTGATTACATGCATAAACAAAGAGATAATTGATAATTAAAAATAAAAATAAAAATGCAAAAACACTAAAACTAGAATTGGAGGCATCATCTGAAGGAATTTATCTCCCGAAAAGTGTTGAAATGGATTCTAATTTGATAGATCAAATTGGCACAAAAGTGAAATATTCGAGATGAAACTGTTGAACACACCGCCCACACTAAGAGGGGGTGGGTGAATTAGTGTGTGGACATTTATAACTTTTCTTCTTCTTACAAGTTAGCAGTTAAAACATAATTGAACAGATTAAGAACAATTAAATCATAAACACAATGGACAAGAGATACCAGATGTTTGTGTAAGCTTTTGTATAATTGATATGTATATAAATGTGAATATACTAATATGAATTTTCCCACCACCAAATGAAGTAAGGAGCACCAACTCCTCAGAGAGAACCAACTCTCAAGAAAGACCCAACTTGCTGATAGAACGCAGTCTATCCAACTAGAGTTTATAAAGTAATTCAACTCTAGTAGTAGTGATCCATTATTGAATCAAATATGTATCATGATTAGAGGTATACCATCAACACTCATCAGTGCACTTCATCTTCTCTCTGAAATTTGTGAGTTCTTCACTTTGTCTTTCCACTGATACTCGTGCCTTCTTCACTTCATCTTTTCTTTGATATTCACACAGACCTCAGGTCCGCATCCCTTTCATTTTTCTCCGCAGGTCACTCTTCCTTAACGAGCCTCTCTTTTCCACAAGCCCATCTTCTTCCTCAAGCACACCAGCTCCAAGTGAACCAATCATGGTTGTATTTATACTTTTTTAGATCAAAACTTGTTTTAGTTATTGGGATGACTTATGAAACAAGTTATAAATAACTAGTTTATTTACAACGACTTTGGGACCACCAGAGGTCATCCTTTCTGGTCTTCAAATTTAAACATGGCATCTCCTTTTCTTTCATAAATCGATCACATGATGGATCGATTTCCTTCGTCTCTGTGATAAAAAAAATAGGTGCTTCCTTCCAACCATGTTCATATGATCATAAGAATAGAACCACGGGCTTATCAATTTAAGCAATGCATTCAATTATGCCTTTTAAATATCTTTACCATATGACCAATGGAGTTAATCAGACGTTAGGTGATACGAGCGCTTGAGCGCTTATCAATTCAATGGTCACGATTCAACCTCCGATGAGATGGACGATTGTTGGGACTTCAGGACTTCGCCCTCCAGGTCTTTGAGACTTTGCAACCTTTCAAATCTACCGAAGCAAATTTTTCTGAACAGATCAGACGGTCATCATTATATCATGAAACCAGATCAATGGTCATATATGATCGTTACACATATCCTTTCATTCCTTAATATGACAGCCATGAATTAATAAAGAAATGATATGGATGGCCACCATTTACTTCAGGACTTCGGCTATTATGCTTACGTTATCCTTCCACTATATTTTGATCAACATTTGAGAGTGCACTCGACATCATATCGATGGTTGATATCTCCTTTGGGTCTCCAGACTTCGAATATTTCAAATATCAACCCCTTATTTCCTCCATACGTCAATCTTCTGGAGCTTTCAATCCACTAATGCATGTCCCTTCAGATCAACGGTCGAGATCTCCTTTGGGTCTCTAGACTTCGGAGATTTCAAATCTCAACCCTTTCTTTCCCTTGGAGTGATCACCTGCTGAGTAAGTCATAAGTGGTGGATACCGCTTGTTTTTGGTTAATACTTCGACTTACACTATCCTTCCACTATAGTAGATCGATAGTCGAGAATGCTCCCGAAGTGATATTCAGATCGGACATCTCGTGTCCACTTCGAGACTTCGACATTTGGGACTTCGGGACTTTGGGCAAGTGCAGGTGGTAAAAATCCCGAAGAAAAACTCTCGTAGTGACATAACTTTCTTACTTCTCTTGATGATGTGTCATGAGATGAGTAGCTACCACGTGTCACTCTGATTCATAATTTGCACGTACCTGAAATGTTGATTCATCTTGACACTTGTCATTCTTTGATTGTGCCACGTGTCCTTGTTGACATGGACTGTTGACTTGGTCTATCACAGTTTCTTGCTGACATGGTCTGTCGATGTAGATCTCCCAATGTGACATGTGTTATTCTCCTGGATCTAACAGTTGTACTAACTCTCAAAATGTATCTCAGATCAATGACTGAGAGTGACTTCAGACCTTCATCCTTCAGGACTTTGGGACTTTTGACATTTCTTGGTGGTGAAACTCCCAAATCAATTCTCTCAGAGTGATGTAACTTGCTTACATCACTTTTGTCATGTAACGAGCCAATTTCCTCTTGACGCTTGTCATCATCTGATTATGCCATGTGTATTTGTTGACATGGTATACTGACATGGTCTGCCACATTAATTTTGTTGTCATGTTCTGTTGATATGGTATGTCACAGTTTCTTGCTGACGTGGTCTGTCGATGTAGATCTCCTGATGTGACCCATGTTCTTCTCCTAGATCTAACAGTTTTCCTAACTCTCGAGTTGTATCTCAAATCGACGACTAAGAGTGACTTCGGACCTTCGTGTAATTCAACTCTCAAAATGAAAAATATGAAGTGGTATTTTTCCGGATCTTAACCTCCTCGCATCTTTATACCCAAACTAAATTTTGTTCGTCAATCATGATCCTAGATCGATGGATCGATCTGTCTGCAATGCAACTCTTCTATATTATCTTGTCCTTCCACTTAGAGTGATCCAACAACTGAAGAAAATTCACATAAATGAGATCTTAGATCTTTTACCTCGCTTATCCTATCCTTCCATTCGAAATGATCCGACGAATGAAGGGAATTCAGGTTTGATTCGATGACTGACGGGTATTCGGATAATCGATAAATCATCCTTTCTTCTTATCCTGTTCTTCACTCAAAAGTGATCAAACGATCGATGTGGACTCTTCGAAGCAGATTAACGGTCGACGATGATTGTGGAACCACAACTTGCGAGTGATTTAACTTGACACCCAAACTCTGCAACTTGAAGTTGTGCGTTGTTGGTGAGTCAACAACAATCGTCGATATTCGAAGCTATAATATCAAACGATCCTAACTAATTGCAGGATTGGAACTAATGTGATATTTAATTATCCTTTAGATCTCCACAATCTATCTTCACTATTGATCTAGCGATTGTGCATCCGACGATCATGACTTAATCTTACTTTAACTGATCATTTGTTGGATCAACCACAGTTGTCGATATTCGAGTCTATGCGATTTGACGATCTAGGCCAATTGTGGAATTGGAACTAGCAAGTTGTTTGATTCTCCTTCTGATCTCCGCAATTTATCCCTGTTGTTGATCTAGCTTGCAGATCTGACAATCATGATCCTCCAATGGTCCTCAAGCCCACGGTCACTCATATGACTGACGTCCATAATATGAGATGGTCAACATGATCAATTTCTTGATCAGAAGACTGTTGAGGCTTCTTACTGTGATGTTACACTTTTCCTTCCCAACTTTGATCTCTGCATTTGCTAAACCTCTTGATATTTTATCATAGGAACATTGTTGATCCTATCGTGATCAACAATAATCACAAATTGCTTCATATTGTTCGATTATTCTGCTAACTGATATACTGTGTAATGCGCTCTTCCTTCTGATCTTTGATCTTCATTCTCTTATGTACTATGTTTTCCCTTCTGAGATTTTATCTTCATACTGTTCACTTCTTCTGCTAACTGATATACTATTGACATCAATGAAAATCAGATCTATGGTAAATGATAATTCATCATAACAACAAATCATCACATCGACTATTGACATCAATGACAATATGTCCAACATAAATTCCCTGTAAAATTTCAATCCAATCATATAACCGAGTTAAACATCATGACTCTCAAAAATCCCTAAATTTTGTAATGATATCCTCATTGGAAACACACATATACAGAGAAGATTCAATTGAATATTGTGTGTGTGAATATAGATTGGAAGATATGAGGTAGTGAGACGAAGTCAACGAAGTTTAGCAAAGGGAGAAGGTTTCAAGAACCGAGTGTACGAAAGAAAATTTATTGCAGCAGTGTCTCTGAGGTAATATGTGAATTTCATAAAGGAAAAGCATCGAGACCCACAAGCAGACACTGTACAAGTCAAAGATTTGTGAAGAATACAAGCAAAAGATTAGAGATCTAATCCACTAGGTCAACTATATATTGAAGATATGTCTTCCACTGTATGTTAGGCTGTGTATTCTGAAGAAATCATAAACAAATATGTCTTGGTGATTCATAAACATTTGATTTGGAGAACTCTCTTGTGGATCTTGGTTTGAGATATGTGTGGTTGCAATCTTGATGAGATATCAAAATCAGTAGCAACAACTGAAGAATTAGAAACATCAACAACAATAGGTTATCAGTTACAAAGACAAAGGTAGTGATAGATTGGTATACATTTATATTTCAAGGGGGTTGGATAGGGAAAGGAAAGGAGGTTGTAGCCTCCTGCTGGTTGGAGCTGGTAAATTAGGGAGTTAGAGCTTCCTTAAGGTTGTATCCAGTAAATAGGGGGTTGGGGCCACCTTCTAGTTGTAGCTAGAGAAATAGGGAGTTGGTGCTTCCAATGAATGTACTCTTTGATAAATAAGAAAATATTTTTGTGGTTTTCTCCCTCATTGGGTTTCCACGTAAAATTATGGTGTATTGTGTTTATGTGATGTTTATGCATTGAATTATGGTGTCGATGATATATTAAATGATAATAAGAAACTATTGAACATTATTGGAGGTTTTATATTGTGATTAAAAGTACTAATTGTTCTCATATTGATTCATCCCCCCCTCTTAGTATTCCAACACAAAAATCCTTTTTCAACAAGAAGAGATAGTAAAAGAGAACCAACCATAGGTAGAACTAGAGGAAAACATGGGGGATGAGAATGAGAATAGGGCCTTGCAAATATTAGAGGGGCTAGGTATTGGGCAGGAGTAGTTAGTACAACTCTTGACTCAGTTGATTTCCACCAACCAAGTCAACCAGAACCATGGGGGTAACAATGGAAATGGGGGCACTAATGGTCATAATAGGTGAAATAATGGTGCAAGGGGTATCTTTGGGAATAATATAAACCATGCATAGGGTAGTAACAATCACATCCCATTACAGGTGGGTACAAGAACCATGGGCAGGATAGTCCCATACCTCTTTTGCCTCAGTTCACAAGGAACCAACAGGAAGGGAGTAAAGGACAACAAGGTCAAGGTGAGACCTTTGATGATTATTGGAGGGACTATTGGGATATGGGTGAGGATTTCTAGGAAACCATGTAAGTACAAGACTAATACAATATCAAGTATAGGAATAGGCCAAGGGAAGTTAAAAGGGGTCAGTAGAACGGTGATCTTAAGAGGAAGGTTAGGAAGCTCACCATTCCCTCTTTTGAAAGTTCAAGAAAATCCACAACTTGAGCATGGGTTCAAAAGTTGGATACATAGTTCTATCTTAATACCTTGATAGAGGAAAGGTGAGTAAATTTGCTACATTACATTTGCACAGAGAGTCCCATGAGTGGTGGTACCATGGAGTGGCCACTATGAGACATGCAAACATCACCTCTTACCTAGAATTCACACAGAAGTTGATGGAGAGGTTTGAAAGGAAGGATTCAAAGATAGACTTCAGGGGGATAGCATAATTCAAACAGGTCGGGACACCGGATGCACACATCACAAAATTTCAGAAGCTTGTTGTCATAGTGACAAACATATATGAGTAGAGATTGGTGATGTTTTTTACAGAAGGTTTCTCTAAGCCACTGCATGGTTGGGTGAAATAATTCAAACCAGAGACACTACAGGATTCCATCATCTAGAAATGGGACATGGAGGATATGGTCCCCAAGAAAAAAAAAATTCTCCAGACCATTCATTCCTCTAAAGAACAAAGATAAGAATCCCTTTTAGAAACAAGGAACGGGAAAGGAGAATATGGATGAGGAAAATCATAATAAGTTGAGGAGAAAGAATCTTTACTTCAACTAAAAATACCCTTGGTATCCTAGGAACATGTGTATGGATAAGTAAAAATCACATTATATAGAGGTTCTCTTAGAGAGTGAGGATGAGGAGGAAGAAAAGTAACTATAGGATTGTGAGCATGAAATATTAGCCGGGGAGCATCCACAGGAGGAGGAAAACAATGTATCTATTTCCACTCTATAAAGTGTCCTCAGATTTCACACCTTTAAGATTAGGGGAATTTTACAGAGTCATTGGGTTACCATATTGATCAATGGTTTGGAAACCCACAAATTTATTGACTCATCCTCTGTGGCTAAGAGTGGGATTCATACGATGTATTTCGAGGGATTTTATGTTGCAGTAGTTGGTGGGATTCACATGTGAGTCCCTGTCAAAGGTATAAAAACCTTCTGGCTACTCAATGTACACTTCTTCCTCAATGATCCCATTGACAAATTCAATTTTTACATCCATCTGATGAATGCGCCAACCCATCTACACTGAGAGAGCAAGGATGGTCCTTATGGAAGAATATCGTGTGACATGTGAAAAGTTTTCTTCATAATCTATCCCCTCAATCTGTGAGAAACCCAGGCCATAAACCTGGACTTGTATTTCTCCACACTCCCATCAGCAGCTTGCTTTACCTTGTATATCCATCTCAAACCTACCACTGATTTTTCGACCGGTCTTGCGAAAATTTCCCATGCACTGTTTTTTACAATGGAGTCATACTCCTCCACCATTGCATCAAACCAAGTGGGATCCTGCACTTCTTCCTGAAAGGAATATGGTTCAGTCACAATAAATTTTCTCATGAGAGACATGTATCCATTAAATCGATAAGGAGACTGTCTTTGTCTGCACTTTGAAGTAGGGGCTCCTACATTTTGTGCAGCATCTAGTCTCAATCTATCATCTTTCGTGGTGCACTTTCTTCCATTTCTGATGGATGGATCTGCATGAGTTTCTTCCTCCACTCCATGAACCTCCTCATGTGGCTGATCCACATATTGAGACTCATCTTTGGGAACCAACAGTTCCTCCTCTGTATGCAATTCTAGCTCCCTCTCAAGCGACAACTGCATGGCTTTCCCCTCATCAAATTTTATATCTCGACGCATAATAATCATCTTACTGTTAGGAAAATACACATGATAATTATGGGGTGTTTCTATGTACCCCACAAATATCCCAACTTCAGCAGTCGGCTCTAGCTTCTTCCTCGTGTTCTTGGTCACATTCACATAAACATATGAGCCAAAAATCTTAAAATGAGAAACATCAGGTTTCTTACCAGTGAAAGCTTCTTCAGGTGTACTCATGCCAAGTACTCTATGAGGACAACGGTTTTGCACATAAACCCCAGTGTTGCATGCTTCCACCCAAAAATGCATTGGTAGGCCTTGATCATGCAAAATCGCTCGTGATGCACCCATGATCGTTCTGTTCTTCCTCTCCACAACCCCATTTTGTTGCGGATTATGAGGCATTATGAGTTCTCTTAGAATTCCTTCTTTGTTGCAGAATTATTTGAATTCGTTAGAGATGTATTCTCCACCATTATCTCTCCTCAGAGCCTTCACTTTATTCCCCAACTCTTTCTCCACCAATGTTTTAAACTCACAAAAATTTGAGAATGTTTGATCCTTCTTCTGCATGAAGAAGATCCAGCATTTACGAGAAACGTCATAAAAAAAAATAACATAATACTTATGTTTTTCTATTGAAGAAACCAAGAATGGTCCACACATGTCTTTGTGAACTCTCTCCAAGATCACCGAAGCACGGTTCTCCTTTTTATGAAAGGTGGACTTTACATACTTCCCCATGGTGCAACCCTTGCACTAATCTAACTGACCAAGTGTTCCCATTGGAAGTCTAGTATATATTTGTTGCATGATTTTCAAGGCTCCATGATGAAGATGGCCCAATTGCCTATGCCATAATTTTCTCTCATCCCCTCTCACAAATTTTTCTTCCTTTCCCATCATGGAAGTGTAGCCATCTACCTCCATATTGTAGAGATTCTTAACTTGAATCCCTATCTTCTTGACTTGACCCATTGTTTTATGTCGTAGGAAATCTTTTCCATTGCTGAAAACAATGACATAGCCTCTGTCCTCCAACATTGCGACTGGGACCAAGTTTTTCTTCAGACCTGGAACATGCATAACATATTTCAATTGAAATGATTTACTTGAATCCCTCTGACAGGTAATGGTACCAATGTCAGTTGCATTGTATTGTCCATCGTCTCCCATATCTATATGCATTTTGATATCTCTCTCCTCCAAGTCACTAAAAATATCCTTATCTCTTGTCATGTGGAAGGAAGCTCCACTATCCTAATACCAAACCAATCCCAATACACTTGATGCCATGCATGTGATCAAGGATAATTCAATTTCAAATTGTGAGGCAAGGGCCTCACCAGTTGCAGCTCCATCATCCTTCTTTTTCTTCCTCTTCTACCGATAGTTAGTAGCGAGATGCCCATGTTCATGACAGTGAAAACACTTCACTTTGGATTAATCTAGCTTCTTGACTTTAGACTCGGATTTTGAATGGAATTTCTTCCCTTTCCCTTTCCTTGCCTTGGAATCCAAATAAAAATCCTATTCATCATCATGCTTTGATGAGGATCCATATATGGTGTTCCACCTTAACTCCTCCTCCACTAGATCTGACCATAGTCATTCCTAATCTAGCAATTTTTCCCTTCCATTGACAGAGTCTTGATAACTGTGCCAATTCTTGGGAAGTCTTAGGAGACCCAATCTCACCAAAACATCATCACCGACTATTATTCCCACACTCCCCATCTCATCCCGACATTGGACAAACTTCGTGAGATATTTTGGAATGCATTCGCCCTTCTCCATCTTGATCTTCCTAAGTTTATCTTTGAGCGCCAATTTCCTATGGTTGTTGTTTTTTTGGAATAGATCCATCAAAGTCTTCCACATTGCATATGGTGTGGCTTTCCCATGGAGGCTTGAGACAATGTGGTCTCGTACACCTTCCAACAGAATCCTTCTCGCCTTTTCCACTTTCCTTTTCCATGCCTCAAGTAATGAAGCATTTGTCGAAGCAAGCTTAGGGACATCTTTTTCAATGAATTTCTTCAAGCCATTATCTTCCATCACTGCCTCCATACTATTCTTCCAATAAATGTAGTTCGAGCTTCTCTCGAGTGCATACTCTAACCTCAAGCCATTGAAATCCATTTCAATCTTGAATCAGTTGTAGCACCAAGAAAGTCTTTCTGCAAATTCGAATTCTATCCAATCACAAACTCAGCTTTTGCAATCTTCTGCGCTCTGATACCATGTAGAAATTTTAATACAAATTATGTATTTCCTGGATTCTCATGATCTAACAATTATATTCCACTATTAAATATAGAATGACTTCTACAAATATTCTTGCAAAATTTAAAATGTGATCGCCAATTGCAATATCAAGAAGAAAGATCAATCACACATAACACAGATGTTTTACTGGGAAATCATAAAGATAAAAACCCCACTATCATATATTATGTATATATCATGGATCATGAAACAATCTCATACAAAACTCTAATCCAAGAGCTCTCAGTACAATATACAATCATCTCACACTGTCATACAAAAATTGACAAATTCATCTGTCAATTTACTGCTTCCAGACAACCTGCCTCCTCTGCGCAATCCCTGCAATGGAAAACCTACAAAATGATTCAAATGCCTCTTGCCTAGGATGCACATTACTCATGGGCACATCCACTATGTGTGAGATTGCATGAGTGCACTTCACACAAATCACAACTGATAGCCAAATTGTCCCTTTCACTTGTTATCTCAACTGGGTCTCCACTGGATCTGACATGCATGTAGTTAACAGTGGTAAATCTTCAGTTCCATGTGAGACCAGTGATTTTGAATTAATTAATAATTAATTTAATAAACTCTCACTAGTGAAAGTTCAGTTACAACTAGTACAACTGAGCTTAAATCACTTAACCGAGTTAAACTACTTCACAACTCACATAACTACACTTATAACTCTGTTAGAATTTCAAGTCACTTAGTTACAACTAATTCTACTTCCATTTCCCACCAGTCAACCTTTGAACTCGAATTTCCTATAGATAACTGATTTTCCATTTCAGTTAACTATTTTCAAGTAATTATGAGATAATAAATTAATATTTATTGTCCAACTATTATTAAGGGATAATAATAGTCGACATACATCTATAAATAGAACATCATCTATAAATAGACTTCCACCTAAAAATAGCCTGAGGCTCCATCCTAGTGTAGCTGCATAATTTTCACTAGGATCTTCTCGTTGAATCTCAACAGACCACACTGAGAGGGGAGGTGAGTGAATTAGTGTATTATGCCTTTTTAAACTTCCCTTCACAAAACTCCTTAGTTAGCAATCACCAATTACTCATCACTTGTTACTGTCATTTATAACCAGTTAAATGTGAACATATATCATCAACTGCTATAGCGGGAAAACCCCTCTATGGACTACACCAGGGTTCTAAAGTGAAATAAGAGATAACCATCTAAAGTCTCCTACTTTTAACAACTATCCCGTCATTACCCCAAAATCATACATAAAAGACCAATTATAGGGATCTGGTAGGCATACCTTAAACTTCTTGTCTGGTGTCAATCCCTTTGTGCTTAGTTGTTTCTCGACTTCAGATCTCCTCCCAAGGCCAACCTACATTCACCAAAATACAAACAAGAAACTACAAACATGCATTCTATATAAGGATTAGTGGGTTAGACATCATAAAAAAATGTAAACAAATCATGAAGATTTAAGAAATCATTTGGCGGGACGGAAAAAGTATTTCTTTATATTAACCTCACAAAATTCGTTTACAATATGAGACCGAAAATTGCTCCTTGAACTCGGTCCTGGGATCCTCTCCACCATGCACCAACTACTTCCACGTATTCTTCTCCTCTTCATTTCTCTCGAGGGAAATGGCAAGGGTTTGCAATGGAGGAAAAAGGAATTATGGCTCAAACTTACAATGTGGTTGCAAAATATTGGGGCAAAGGGGGAATACTAAAATGGATAAAGTTTCTATGCTCTCATGCTTCTCCCTAGAATGGGACCCCAATGCCTACTTTTCTAGTCCAAAAGAGATAGTAACAGTTGGGTCGACTGGATATGGGCAGTTAACTGGTTAGGTAACGACCTGAAAACCCGTATTCCTTTGCAATTTTCATTTTTCGCATTTTTTTGTGAGTGTACGTGGGCTGTAGTGGTGTAGAAAGCATGTGTATGCAGACAATAGTGGTGTAGGGTGTGTACACATTCAAAACAATGGTTTTTTAGAAGAGTTGTTTAATGTTGGCTTCGAAAAGATAGCAAGTAAGATGGCCTGATGTCAGGTATGCATGTCTGGTGCAACTTAGGGTTATAACAGATGCCCTCTAAAGTGTGTGGTCAAAAGAGCATATGATGGCTGAAATATATTACAAATATTCACCAACGTATGAAGCGAGTGAGCCCAGGGACTAGAGTTCAGGAGGTTCCATCTCCAAAATAACAATTTGTCTCACCGAGGCGGGCATACCCATGCTCGGGATGAAATAAAATCATGGCTGCCAATCAATTACACTGCAGATCCATGTCATATAACTATTTAAAGTGTAGCTGTGAGAAATACACATCGGATCTACATCTCAAAATCAAAATTTGTACATGTATAGTATCCATCTTCAAGAAGCCAATGATGCCTGATGACTGGAGATGAGGTATTCAGAGCTCGAGAAACAACTCCAAAATCTTCAAAAATTGGGTAGTAGTGTAATATCGGTGTACGAATTCACTACCTAGAGGTCTTCAATGGCTTGTCGGGAATAGATAAGAGGATATCGGTGATCAGGCAAAGAACTTCATTGATTTTGAGCAAGTACTTGATTGGAATTTCGGGGTGGTCGGGCATGAGGACAAGAGACAAACTACAGAAGGGCCAACTCAAGTTTAGTAAAACTTCCCTTGGAAAAAAACATGACAAAAGATGAGACTCAGGCAGCAAGGCATTGACATAAGTTCATGATGTAGGAGGCAACGCGAACTCTCCATATGTTTGGAAGGATAACCAAATGGAGGAGGACAGGGCTCTATGTAGTGAGAACAACTTCCTAAGATCATATTGGATCCTAGAGCTTGATGAACAAACGAAATGATGTTCTTTGTCCAAGGGTGAATCATTGTGCTGTCAACAAAAAGAAAATACTTTTCCCTTCCTCTGTTTGGGGTATATTTGATTTTTTTGTCTTTTTCAATAATTTTGGAAAGATTGAAAAAGAATAAAAGAATTCTACATTACAAAGGAGGAACGAGTGTCGCAGACATACTAGTTCCAAGTGCAAGGAACACATCGATGCTCAAAGCAAAGGGACATATGCAGGAAAAGGACACTCGAGAGAAATCCTCCATGGGTCAAGGTGTCAAGACACAGAAGCAAAGTGCTACAAGGCTTGCTTATAAGGCATGCTTCAGATGGTTCATTTGAGAGCAACATGGAGCCGGCATTAGGCCAAAAACACAGGAATGAAAATGTGAATAATAAGACACAATGATAGCGTCCTTAAATGTAATTTTAATGAGCCCAAAGAAGGTAAGCTCAACAGGTTTTCATTTTTAGAGAGTCTAAAAAAGTGTAAAATAAGACTCCACTGGGGTACCTTTTTCGAAGGTAGTCTAGTCGACTTGAAAAGGGGTAAACTAGCACCGAACAAACGTCTATTCAAAATCATTTTAACGAGTGTGACAAAGACAAGATCAATCGACCATTTTTTCGTATTTAAGGAGTCTAAAAAGAGATTAACTATGGACTCTGTAAGGGATGTTCTTCTGGACCAATTTAACGAGTGTGAAGATACAAGGTCACTCAACCATTTTTTCAATTTTAGGGAGTCTAAAAAGAGCTTAACTATGGACTTTGTGGGGGTTCTTTTTTTTGTAAATTTAGTCCTTTAGGCCCAAAAAAGGGTTAAAATTATACCTGATAATACTCTTCTAGAAAACCAAGGTTCCTAGAGTATACCTTTGTTCGTACATTTGACCATACGGACCGAAAAATGGGTAAACTATCGATGGATAGACGTGCCTTCAAATTTTAGTTTGGTGAGTGTGAAGGGAAACAAGATCGCTCAACAATATTTTCATGTTTAGAGGGTCTGAAAAGGGATTAAAAGAAGACCCGTTGTTTTGGGAGTCCCATGGATGAGATCAAAAGTGATAATGAATCATGCAAGTGAGGCTCAAACTCATAATCAGGAAAAACTAAAAGGGACTCCCGAGCCTATAATTAATAGCGATGACATAGACACCAAAAATGCAACCAGGATCTACCTAGGGAATCCATGTGAAGGTAGGCTCTACCACTAAATTGTAACACTTCTAGAGTAGGAGTGAGGGTTCTGTGTCACAATTCAGTGGGATCGATCCTATGGCAAAGAGAAAAAGACAACAAGATGGAGAAAGTGGAGGTGGAATCTTGACTTAGATGCAAAAAGTTGAAAAAATGAATTTTTACTAGAAGACCTTTAAAAATTACCCAACTCTCAAACAGTTTCCAAATACCCGAAGTAACACGTATCGTAACATCCCCCACGAAACTCAAGAACCATACTAAATGATTTTCAAGCTAGAAAAGATGACAAAAAGGGTCCAAAAAATGACAAAAAGGGGCCAAAAAGTCTATAAATAGAAGCTGGCAGCTCATTATCACCATTGTAAATTCAGAATTGACAAAAAACGTCAAATACAACTCTTTTCCGAAAGAGTTGATTCTGGGAGCTTCAGTGGACAAAACGAACTTCCGCTTGGACCAAGTAAGTACAAACTAGCCCCTCCTACATTTCCATTCTTCTTTTTTTCATTTCATTTTGTTTTTTATGGGGGAACTAACCTTTAAATAGGTCGACCCTACATGTACATGGGTTTTCCAAGAACATCCCGCGTATGCATGTGGGCAGAAGATAATTTTCCTGCATACAGGCGTGACTGTCGCCAAGACAACCCACATACACCCTCCAATGAGTGGAAAAAATAAAAAGCAAGAGTTAAATCCCCATGAATTTATCATTTTGCAAGATGTATGTTCATTGGAGAAAGAGGGGGAATGAGGACATTGATTTTTTGGTCTCAGAAAACCCTTATGCTATCATTGTTTTATGACAATGTGGGTTGTTCAAATTATTACAGTGTCTGTTTATGAGGGCACAACCCAGGCTACTAAATTCTTTGATAGATTATTGGCATCCTGATGCTGAGGCATTTATGCTCGAGGGCCAGTCATTGACTCCAATTACTAAAGACATTTACTTCCTGACTGGTCTCTTGAGGAGTGGTGATCCAGTCAACTTGCTTACTTTTCCCCCCGGGCCTCACAACATTGAGGAGTTGATTGGACTCCATTGCAAGGTTGGTACTGAGAAAGTAGGTTCTCAAGTGCCTATACACAAGATCATCAACCTATCACTGAAAGTGATAGTTCTACTCATTGGGTGGATCATTGGATCCAAAACTATACATTGGGCCTCCCATGCTCACATGCATTGTGCAATGCAATGCTTAAATGCATGGATTTTTGATTGGAGTACAACCATGTTGGATTGCATGAAGAGAAAACTAACAAAGTGTCGGATACGGGAACACCAAAACTTTAGGTTTGAGACTGTTTTATGTTCCTTTTTCTTCGAGAGGGTACCTAGTCTCAGTCCTCTAGAGACAATATGAGGGCACGCGGCCTCTCTCCCATCATTATGCATATGGGCGGAACTGTTTCCGCGATAGGGGGGAGGGAGGACCATCGAGGCCTTCGATGATAAATTTTTTGACTGGTGGTCTCATCAGATTCCAGCTATAGAGGATTACCCCTATGCTAGGATCAACTTCTCCAGGGATTCTGATATGCCCATACCTCCCGAAGTAGAACGAGAAGAGATAGGTATGTTTTTTTTCCAGAGTTATTTAATTTTTATTTATTTTTATATATATCATTTTTTTTTATACCAGAGTATCTAACACTTATGTATTTGTTACGTACAGATGTGGGACCAGTGCATCCAAAAGACTTCTCAAGGACTAGGTGGCATCCTCGATCAGAGGCATGACCAGTAATAGCGGCGAGGGGGCCTTCAACTGGAGAGGCTGAGAGAGTATTGAGACGGGTGAAGCAGAA
>JZKD02S0073088.1:179337-191904 GCA_000966675.3 Picea glauca | reverse complement strand
CCTCAAGCTTAAGGAGAATTCAAGCAAAGCAGTTGGAGGACAAAGAAGAGGAGGAGCCCAGGATTAGGATCGAGGAACGGTGGCCGGTCTCTATCATTATTGTAAGTTGATTCATCTTGAGATTAATAAAAGAATACTTTTCCCATCCCAATGCTCGAGTGATATATATTTTATTCGATTTATGCTTAATCTCTAACCCCCAGGTAGAAAAATAGCATGCATGCGTAGTGTTTTGTCTTGATTGCAGGATTGTCTTTGGAAGGAGAAGCGAAAGAAAGCAGATACAGTGCAACGGAGGATCTACGTCAAACGTCGATAGAAAAAGGTTAGTAGGTCTTTTCCATGCTTGTGTGTGAAAAAGGGGTTTGAGTATTGGGGTGATAGGTTAAAAGTGTTTTCTTTAAAGGTCATGATCTGCGTACAAGTTCAGCCCTAGCTTGTTAGTCCGTAGGGTATTATTTCCCAACAACACCAAGGCCAACCTGCATTCACCAAAATACAAACAAGAAACTACAAGCATGCATTCTATATAAGGATTAGTGGGTTAGACATCATAAAAAAATGTAAACAAATCATGAAGATTTATGACATCATTTGGCGGGACGGAAAAAGTATTTATTTATATTAATCTCACAAAATTCGTTTACAATATGAGATCGGCAATGGCTCCTCGAACTCGGTCCTAGGATCCTCTTCACCATGCACCAACTGCTTCCACATATTCTTTTCCTCTTCAATTCTCTCTAGGGAAATGGCAAGGGTTTGCAATGGAGGAAAAAGGAATTCTAGCTCAAACTCACAATGTGGTTGCAAAATATTGGGGCAAAGGGGGAATAATAAAATGGGCAGATTTTCTATGCTCTCGTGCTTCTCCCTAGAATGGGACCCCAACACATTCTTTTATAGGCCAAAAGTGATAGTAATAGTTTGGGTGACTGGCTATGGGCAGTCAACTGGTTAGGTAACGACCCGAAAACCCATATTCCTTTGCAATTTTCATTTTTTGCGCTTTTTTGTGAGTGTACGTGGGCTATATTGGTGCAGAAAGCATGTGTACACGAGTAGTAGTGGTGCAGAGCGCGTACACCTTCAAAACAATGGTTTTTTAGAAGAGTTGTTTAGTGATGGCTTGGAAAATATAGTAAGTAAGATGGCTTGATGCTAGGTATGCATGTCTGGTGCAATTTAGGGTTATAACAACAACATATATCAACAATAATTCATTACCATAAGGAACACAAGGAACATAAGATGTATGTAAATTTTCTTTTTATTACGGACTATAATCCTTGGGTTATCGACAACAATTGAATAGAGTACAACTCCACAAGAGCACCATATCTACAATGCAAGATTCATCTTACACCACTCAACACCAATAGAGAGGAGGATTCAATCCCCAACAGATACCAATCTATCAATAGGTATGTGACCTGTCAATAGTGCAACACACATATGTGCGCGCCCCACCAATAGTACAACTTGCATATGTATGCGGCCTGCCTGTACTACAGCATGTGTATTCCTTCTGAATAATTAGGGTTTTCTCTTCTTGATAAACTCAGATTCTTTGTAGCCTTCAGTCACATTTACTTCTGCCTTTCACTTTCCAATCTAAATCATAACCAATCACAACACATCTATGCTCTCCCACAACTTACTCATTCTCCTCAACCATACAATATGAATGCTACTTAATCATGTATAAGAAACCAATATACTATGGCAATCATATCAGTACTGAATCATAAGAGTGTTTCTCACTCTATCAATCAACCAACATAAAAAGATCACAACAGCCATACCAAGAATGCCTCAAGCATTCACCATACAATAAGCAAGAGTATCCATCAAGACAATTATGCAACCATACCAGATTTTTTGTGGCATATCTGAGCCCATAGAATGCAGATCTGGGACTTGCTTCAGCCTTCAAGAACCTAGCATATCTCACATTCAAGTCTTCATGAGTTTCTTCCAACTATACATGCTTTGTGCTCCTTCAGCCTGTGTGTGTACGTGCTCTAGCTCACTCCAGCCTGCGTATGTACGCCCTCTGGCCCACTGCATCTCGTGTACTTATTCAGAAACTAGGGTTTCTGAACTTCTAAAACTTTTGCCATTAAGATATCAGACTTATGGAAACTTTTATGCGTCCATGAGATCCTCTAGTCAATCTCTCTCTCAGAATAGATCTTAAATTAATGCTCAAGAGATGTTAGTTACAAGAGACCCTTGCCTCTTATTTATACTCTCCAGGTAGCTTCCTTAGAAGCATATTCTACACCACTTTGTCTACATAGTCACCTATGTCCAATTTTGTCCAATTTGCCACTTGTCCATATATCCAATAGCCACTTGACCACTTAACCCTCTTTCCTCATTTTAGGGTTAACCTTCTTATAACCACTTTCCATAATTAGAAAGTTCTCCATTTACTTTATTATTTAAATAATCCTCTTTGACTTTATCACTTCATTTATTATTTAAATAATTTCTTCTTTGTAAGAACTTTGACTTCTTTGAACTTTTGGGGCTTCTAGCCAACATATGAGGGTCCTCCAACTTCGTAAGGCCATAAATCTCAAACCGTGAGGAGTTATGTGGCATTCCACATACCATCGGAAATGGAATGAGAAACACTATCCATATAGGATAGTTTCACTAAAAAATTCACTGATATTCATCTCATTATTCCACAATTAAGCATAGGTTTTATAACCATACTTTTAGGATAACTCAACCGCAAAGCGTCTTCCCGTGAGGGATTTCACCATAAGGGGACCACTTTGGAGTTCATCCATTTGTACAACTTATTAACCATGATAATAAAATAACAATTCATATTTAAATCGATCCAACTATGCATCATATATCAATTAAAACACATCGATCCATCTTCATCTATGCATCATATATCAATGAAAACTCATTGATCTGTCTTCACCTATGCATGACATCATATGACTATGAATCCACTTGACATCAATCAATTGACATCAAGGACAATACATGATCCATAAATATACTATGACAAGACATTGTTCCTTTGAAATCAATACTTTGACATCAAACCTTTGGCATCAATGACAACATGATCCAACAATATCCCCCTTTGGCATTGATAGAAATACCAACATTGATGTCACCGCCAATAATTGATGGCAACATGTATACAAGGAATTTATCTACATCAATAGTCATGTCAATCAAATCAATGTGACTGTCTCTCCCCTTTTGACATCAATGGAAAATGGTAGTCCTCTCCTTGGGGATGCTCCCCCTGCCTGAACTCTCCTTGGGGTTGCTCCCCTTTCCTGGATTCCTTTGATCTTTCTCTGAATAATCTCTCCCCTTTTAAAAAAGGGATATCACTCTGATGTAATTATGAAAACATATCTCTCATGCTCCTCCTGTGACCATCATTCCCCTTTGAACTATGCCTTTGTGCTCTTTCTCCAAGTATAGAGCTCCTTTTCCAAGTATTCATCTTTGCATATGATGAATATCACCTCCTGGAATCATGAGAAGAAGAATGACTCCCCATATGGGTATGTCTCCCCCTATATTCTTTGCAATATGAACAATATGCTACCACTGCAATATGCTTCTGCTGCAAATGATATTGCTCAACCAGAACATAGATCAACCGCTCTTTCTATGATGATCCTTGGACAACTCCATGCATCAAACTCATGCCATACCATACATCATGAAGCAAGAGATATGTCAACAATAAAATAGAGAATCATGAATAAAACATCAACCAAGTACATCATGTGCCATATTGTGTGCCAAACATGCACCACACCCATGTACATCAATCATGTACATTAATATCATAGAATATTCCATAAGATATCATCAATGGAGTGTATCAACCATATGCCTCTACCAACATGTCAACCATGTGCCACAAATAAGTGTCATATCACTCATGATAAGCCTCCACCATGAATCAAGTGCCACAATTGGTCCAGATTTTATGAGCAAAACAAAATGACTACAGATTATTAACATGTGATTAACACAAAATAACAGAGATACAATAAAACTAGTTTTCTATTCAATAAGGAAATAAGCTAAAACTATAAAATGCAGTGGAAACAAGCTTGTTGGAATGGTGGTGGCTTATCTCTGAAAAGAGATGTGGCAGATGTGATCATTCGTGAGAAGATGATTACAATGAGGCTCTGAATGCCTTTTTACAATAAACAAGAATTCCCAAAACCCTAGACATCCAAAAATCTAACCCTAGGAGATGAAGCGCCAAAAGTCATGTGGGCACCGTCTGGGTAAGTTAGTACCTCAACTTCCCGAGGTCGTAACATTTGCATACGATCTCCATTTTAGGCGTATGATAGCCCGTTGGAAAGGTATCATCAAGGAAATTCATTTTTGGGATCAATAATTCCTTTGGATATCATTGAGAATCTCTATCGAGAAAAATCTTCATTTAGGCCCTCAAAATGGCCCCGGAATTTAAAACTGCTAAAAATAGTAAATTGCCAAAATTACTAGAAAATTATTTTGAGCCAGCTATAAAAGGTGGGTGAACAATGATATACACCTAGATAAATCCTCCTTCCTTAGGAATAAATGGTCTCCATTGCATTGATTTACCCCATCAGATGAGGAAATTTATGATGAATTTGGCCCCGCGTGAGCCACTTGCCTTGGTGCAGGAGTTGGCTTGCTTTGACGACTCGATAAAGCTAGATCCTTTATTGTCGAGTACCCTTGATCTATGTTTCCACAATTTGATCATTGGATTCCTATTGTATGCAGTCAAGGTTGATCTCTATTGGTGTCAGTTGTTCTTCTACGTTTGAGGTGTCCAATAATGGTGGTAAATAAGAGCGAAGGAGATCCACGTTGAACACTCGGTGCAGGAAAAGGAAAGGAGGAATGTTGAGCTCAAAAGAATTATCCCCCATGGCTTTGGTGATGGTGTATGAACCATAACAGAGTGGGAAAATCTTCTGATGGGGTCCTGTAAGGCATTCATTCTGCAAGTACAACCAAACTTTGTCGCCCACATGAAACTTATGTGGCACCCAATGTTGATCATGGTGTTGCTTGTACTTGTCATTGGACTTATGTAGGATATCCTGAACTTGTTGGCAGATGTGATGGATCTTCTCAATGAAACGAGTGTATTTTTTAGCTTAAGTTGGAGCAGGAGATGAGTCGATCGAGGTGACCACAAGGGGAAGTGCAACATCTATGGGACCTAATGGTTGGAATCTCAACCCCACCTGAAAGGGCATGTGGTTGGTTGATCTATGCAGGGATCGGTTGTAGCTATGTTGGACACAGGGAAGGATATCATCCCATGTGCGAGAGTTCTTTGAATTATACATACGAAGGGTATGCACAATCATTCAGTTTACGACCTCGGTTTGGCCATCTGTCTAGGGGTGGAAGGCCATGGATTTGGTGAGCTTGGTGTCCAGCACTGACCACAGGATCAACCAGAATGTGATGAGAAATTGACTGTCCTGATATGAGACAATGGTTTGCAGGATTCCAAAATGTACCTAGACTCATTCAAAGAAGATCTTGGTAGTGGCCTCGATTTTGATGTTCTTATTGCAAGCAACCAGAATCGCCATCTTAGAAAAGCGATCAGCAACCACAAAAACATAGTCATTTCCCTTCTTGGTGGATGGGAGGCCCAACATGTATTCCATTGAGATGGATTCCCATGGCTTATCAGGAGTAGGAAGAGGGGTGTACAAGATCTGTTTCTTAGTGGTCCGTTTGGCAATAGTGTGGGTAGTGCAAGACCTGATATACTTGTTGACCTCTTATTGAACTTTTGGCCAGTAGAAATTTTTTTGTAGCATCTCCATTGTCTTTTCGATGCTGAAGTGTCCTACCACCCGACTGTAGTGGGCCTCCCAGATTAGCTTCGCTCGTTCACTTGATGAAACACATATATGGCCCAGATAACACAACAACCCATCCTGAAGATGGAAATTATCGACAACTATGTTTTCACCCAAAATTTGGTAGGTGGTGGTGAAGTCTGGGTCTGTCTCGTAGAGTTGGGGCCATCCAGAGGTCTCATGGTCGTAGGAGTCTAGCACCATGGTGAGTGCCACAACTGGCATTCTACTAAGGAAATCAGTGACGGGATTGGTTCTTCCTGTTTTATACTTGATGTTGAGGTGGAATTGTTGTAAGTATGTGGACCACTTTTGATGGCAATCATTCTACAATTTTCCTTATGTTTGCATGAAATGCAGTGGCTTATGATCAGTTTGAATGATTGTCTCCTTCCCAAGAATGTAATGTATCCACTGGCGACAATCTTGCACAATGGAGTACATTTCTTTGTCGTAATTAGGGTTATTACTAACAACATATGATAATGTCTCACTATGATAGGCCACGGGGTGGCCGTTCTGAGTGAGAACGATGCCCACTGCATAGTCTAAATCATTTTTCTCGATCTCAAAGGGTTGTTGAAGGTATGGTAGTGAAAGTATTGGGGTTGAGAACAAGCACTACTTCAAATCATTGAACGCTTGTTGTTGGGACCGACCCCACACAAATTTCACCTTACCACCACCCCTGGTTATTTGGTTGAGGGCCCATGCAATATGGGATAATCCCAACATGAAACTGCGGTAGAAATTGGCAAGGGCCAAGAATCTCTGAATCTCAAAGAGTGTGGTTGGGGCTAGCTAGTTATGGATGACTTGGATCTTGGATGGATCCACATGTATGTCATGCTGATCAATTATGTATCCCAGGTAATGGACCCTGTCCATGCCGAAGGAGAATTTTTCCAAGTTGGCATATAGCTTGTGTTGTCGTAGGGTGTGCAGAACATGTTGAATATGTTGCAAGTGTTCAGTCTAAGTCTTGTTGTAAATGAGAATGTCATCCAAATACACCACTACAAAAGTATTGGTGAATGGTCACAGGATATCATCCATCATAGACATGAAAGTGGATGGAGCATTTGTCAAACCAAAGGACATGAACAACCATTCAAAAAGGCCTTCCTTTGAATTGAAGGCAATTTTCCATACATTTGTCTGTTCTATCGGGAGCTAGTGGTAGCCAGACTTCAGATCAATCTTACTGAAGTATTTGGCCCCCGTGAGTTGATCAAGGAGGTCATCGATTTGGGGAATTAGGTACTAGTTTTTTACTATGATTTTATTTAGATCCTAGTAATCAATGCAAAGTCACCAGGTTCCATATATCTTCTATACCAGCACGATTGGGGTCCCGCAAGGTGATGAGGTGGGATGGTTGTGACCTTTGTGGAGTGATTCTTGGATCTGTCACTTGATCTCCTCATTCTCTAACAGAGAGCGATGATAGATTGGCCCATTGGGAAATGGTGCATTGGGGGTCATATCGATGTGGTGCTTGACCTGGAAGTATAGAGGTACCCCAGTAGCTGAGGAGAAGATATCTGAGTATTCTTCCATGACCTTATCTACTTTCTTCTGCTATGTGGAGAGGTCGACCACAAAGACCCTAGATATGGATATGATATTTCTCTTATTCTGAGAGCAAATCATAAAGAAGACAAACTTCCCCATCTAAGAAATGACCTTCCTTCATTGCTTAGCAGAGATCAAGGAAATAGCACTAGGTGGGACTGCCTCGAGTATCCTATACAATTTCCTATTCAAAGTAATAATAAGACTATGAGGCCTAAACTCATATACAACATGACGTTAGAATAAATAAGGTTGGCCCAAAAGAACATCACAAACTTCGAGAGGAGAAACATCACACAATACCTCGTCTTTGAAGGGATTGATGTCATACAACAAAAGACATTGTTGGTTGACGCAGAGATCGCTTCCTTGGTGGAGCCATCCAATGGTGTAGGGTTGTGGGTGCAGCATTGTCGATAGGGCCAGTCGCTTGAAAATATCTACTGTGATGAGGTTCTTCTAGCTACTACTATCAACGATGGAGTGCAGCAAGGTGCCTTTTACCCACATCTATGAATGGAAGAGGTGTTCTCCTTCTTCTGGCTCATCTGGTTAGGCTGGAGCTTGGTGGTAGCAACAGTGGCACTGGGTTCCGCGTCAATGATTTGTCTTCCCCTTTCTAGTTCTGGCTTAGATTTTTAACATGCATCTAATTCAAAGGCTTTCACTTCGGCCACCAATGACTGCTTCGAGCAGCAGTCAGTAGCGTTATTCCAAGGGATCTCATAGAAATTGCACCACTTCCCGGTATCTTTCTTTGTCTTTCTAGTGTCCTTCTTTGCTTGTGGCTTGGACTAGTTATCCTGATACTGTCCATATTTTTTATGTCCTTTGTTCTATGGGTTGGGGAAACCCTTTCCTGGATTTTGTTGTGAGGGGTTCCCAGGCCCAAATTGTCGTGTCTTTTGTTTGAGCTTCTGCTTGATTTTGATGGCATATCAGTAGGCCACACCCAAGGATGAGATGTCCAGAAATTCCATTTTGGTATGGATGTATCTATGCAGGGAAACGTGATACTTGTGCACCAGATGTTGCTTTGAATATTTGATACCCATCTTGGTGCACAAGGTATGAAAGATATTTGTGAAATCTCTCACTGCTTGGTCTCTTTTTTGCCGTAGTGTGGTCCATTTGGTATACAAGTTGTCATAACTTTCGAAAGGGTAGTATTGTTCATTAATAGCATCCCTAAAGGATTCTCAGGTGGTCATGACTATAAATAATTAGGGTTCCTATGTTTACTTTTTCTCATAGAAATTTTCCCGCCAATCTTTGACATGGGGAACGGCTTTGAGGAGCACAAAAGTAATTTTTTCTCTAATTGAAAATTTATGGATATAAAAATACCCTTCTAGTAGATTCAAACACTTGTCTACAACATATGCATCTATCTGACCTTCAAATATAGGAATATTGAAGTTTATTTGTACCTTGAAGGGGGTGGCGCCTCCGCTCAAAGAAGATGTATCGCATGCTAGTAGTCGCTGAAGGATTTTCGCGAAACTATCCATCATATCATTCCTTTGTTGCATGAGGGATTCCTCAATAAATAGTTTGAAAGGATATCTTGTCCCGTCATCTTTATTTTGTCCTGCCATGAGAGGTCATTTGGGCATGCGATATCTTTTGTCCTCAAGAGAAACAAGCTCAAGACCCAACTCTTTGTACTCTAACCTCGTTGGGGACATGCATTAAGATGACAAGGAGCAGACCGCTCTGATACCACCGATCAAGATTTTATGAGTAGAAAAAAATGACTACAAATTATTAATAGTTTCTTCACACAAAATAATAGAGATACAGTAAAACTGTTTTTCTATTCAATAAGGAAATAAGATGAAACTGTAAAATGCAGTGGAAACAAGCTTGGTGGAATGGTGGTGGCTTATCTCTGAGAAGAGATGTGACGGTTGCACTCATTCACGAGAATATTATTACAATGAGGCTTTGAAGGAATTTTTACAATAAACAACAATGAAAAAAAACCTATACATCCAAAAACCTAACCCTAGGATATGAAGCGCCAAAAATCATGTGGGCCCCGTCTGGGTTAGTACCTCAACTTCTCAGGGTCGTAACGTTTGCATACGATATTTGTTTTAGGCATATGATAGCCCATTGGAAAGGTATCATCGAGGAAATTCATTTTGGGTGCTCAAACATGCCTTTAGCTATCATCTAAAATATCAATCCCGAAAAACCTTCATTTAGGCCCTCAAAATGGCCCTGGAAGTTAAAACTGCTAAAAATAGTAAATTGCCAAGATTGCTAGAAAACTATTTTGAGCCAATTGAAAAAGGTGAGTGGCCACCAATATCCACCTGTATCAACAACCATGTATCTAAATCAGTCAAGTGTCTCAACTATATCATCCCATATATCATGTACCAAAGTATATGCTAAACAAGTAATACCAATGGTGTACTTTGGTCAACTACTATCATCCATAAACATATACCATCTATGGGTGTATCAACATGCACTAGACATGTATCACCACCTGTACCAAGAAAGTGTATCAACCATGCACCAATACCACAACAAGATGAACCACAATTAAGATGTGTCCTCATAGATGTATGCCCTATCCACCATAAAACATGTGCCAATTATACAACTAGTAGGTGCTTCTAACAATGTACCAAAAAGTGTACCAACCGTGCATCAACTATAGATCAAGATATACTATACAACATGACCACTGCTGTACAGGATAAGTCAACTGAGAGGGGGGGGAGTGAATCAATTGTATAAAATTTCTTTCATTTTATAAGAAGATTACTTATTAATCAATAAATCATGCCTTTAACATTTAACTTGTAGTAATACATTTAACCAATAAATATACAATCACATAAATGAGATAGTGACACGGTGATTTTTCATGTGGAAACCCAAAAGGGAAAAACCTCTTCTTCTTATGAATGAAAGGAAAGATCCAACTCCTCTTTACATTCTTATTTTATATGAGCTACATACCAGATGAGGCTGCTACCTCTGTTTCTTCAGCACCTACTGAATGGAAGCTACAACTCCTAGATGTACATGCACCAACTTGTACAGGAGAATTTTAAAGTCTCCCCTTGCTCCTCCCTACCACCTTGGAATAGTTCTCAGTCACTAAGAACCTGCAAACCAACTCTTTATCTTCTATGGCAAAGGATTCATCATTCAAGTCCTCTCTGTTTATATAATCATATCAAAATCCATTCTTCTCTCCTTGATCTCTGTTATATCTTCATCATTTCTTCTCACTGTCCCTGTATGATTTTATTTCGGTTTTATATTCATTTATAGAAATGAATTTTACCTCAGAGCTATATTTGTACCATTAATTCCATATGCACCAACGCCACACAGTCACTGCGTGTTTAATTTTATCTTCTACAACCCCATCAGTTATCCCTCAAATCCCTAGAACAACGCTTCAGTAACTGAAACACCAACCGTCCAAGAACCATGATTCGGTTCTGCTAACTGAATCATAACTGAACAATTAATCGTGAAGAGAAATAGTATCCCTTCGATCAGATTTCCAAGTATCCAACATCGTTGGATTACAAGCATGGGGTCTCGTGTTGATTTCGCCATTTTGCATTTCGGTATTTCGACATTTTGGCATTCTCGTGGTGAGGAGTCTCGACACTCCAAGTCACAATCCCTGAAATGGAGCTAGATCAATGGTCCACAAAACTTCATAATCTGATCCCTTATTTTCCTAATCGAACGACTAACGAGATTTCAGCGTTTTTTCCCTTCGAGTCATCATGACTCCAACATTATAAAATTCATGATCACAAAATCTATGAATTGATCAGACGGTTCACATAACCCACTGAGATGGATGTTTGATGGGATTTCGGAGTTTTTCCTTTCGGTTTTTCGATACTCACAATAGTCCCTTTCGACATTTCAGAGTTCGAGACTTTGTGATGGTGGAGTTTCTGCTTGCTATGTAAAACCCCAAAATAGAAAGTTTTGATGTGATGTAAAGTTGTTGACGTCACACGTGGATTGACACGTGTCGAATAGCTTCCACGTGTCACTCTGATTCATGACTTACATGTGCCTAAAATGTTGAATCATCTTGACACTTTTCATTGCATGATTGTGCCACGTGTCCTTATCTGATGTGGTTTGCTGACGTGGTTTGTTGATGTGTCTGTTTCGGGATTTCGAAGTTCGCTACTTCAAAGGTTAAAGTTCCTTTGATCTTTGATTTCCCGGTCTGTGAAACTTTGAAATGGAGTCTTTGACATGCTCTGATCTTTCGCATTTCACGATTTCATCATTCTTGTCACGAGTGTCCTTGACACCTCCAACTCTCGATATCTGAAACTCCAAAATGGAGATTATGTCGTGGTTTCGCATTTTGCAATTTCATCATTCTTGTCGTGAGTGTCCTTGACACCTCCAACTCCCGGTATCCAAAACTCCGAAATGGAGATTAAGTCATGGTTTTGCATTTCAGTATGTCAAGAGACATGATGATATCCAAATTAGGAACCACCGTGCCTGTGAAAAATGATCCACAGTGCCTGTGCAAACTGACCAACAAACTCCCCGTTTGGCATTTTAAAGTTTGACATTAATGACAAAACCGAGCCCTGTGCAAACTGTGCAAACTGCCCTGTGCAAACTGTGAAAACTTCCCTACTATGTAAACTACCCTATGCAAACTATGCAAACTACCCTACTATGTAAACTACCTTGTGCAAACTGCCCTACTATGTAAACTACCTTGTGCAAACTGCAAGCAATGCCAACAAACTCCCCCTTTGGCATTGATGGAAAACTTTAAATCTCTTCTCCCCCTTTTGACATCTATGGCAAAGGAATAAACCATACTCCCCCTAAGCAAAGAAAATCACTTGCAAAGATGTATCATTTCAACAACAACTCCCCTATCAATAATAGTCAATAAACCTATGCATTCTGATTTTTATAATGAAGCTTGTGCAATATTTGAGAATGAAATGAAATTATAGAGGGTAAACCCCCAACTGATCCCTGAGACTTTCAAATTGCATTTTAGATAAAGGTTTAGTAAATACATCTTCTATCTGATCCTTTGTGCCAACATATTCCACTTTAATAACTT
>JZKD02S0073088.1:158693-176656 GCA_000966675.3 Picea glauca | reverse complement strand
TATCCTTTTCTGCAAGCATTTTAGTTAGAGCTTCTTCAGTCACTCTAGCCTCTTCTATTTTAATTTTTAAGTCAACTACCATGATTTCAGTGCTATCAATCAAACCATTTGATTTTTGTAATTCAAATTCTATATTCTCAATTTCTCTTTTAAAATGTTTGCATTCCCTTCTCACTTTTCTTAATTCACTTAAAGCACTTACCAGATCAGCTTCTAGATCAACTTTACCTTCTTCTTCTTCACCAGACTGATCATCCTATTTTTCCATAGCCATAAAAAGTTGTACATCTGAATTTTCATCACTCTCACCAGATTCTGAAATATCACTGTCATCTTTTATACACAGGCTTTTATTTTTGTAAGTTTTTCTTTGAAAAAACTTCTTATGTCTATTCTTGAATTCCTTAGGTTTTCTATAATTGTCTTATTCATTATCAGTATGCTTATTGTAAGGACACTTAGATGCAAAATGTCCTATTCTACCACAACCAAAGAATTTCAGAGGAAGCTTACCTTTATACTTGCCAGTACCTCTTTTCAGATTTTAAAAAAAAATTGCTTCTTCCACATCACCTTCTAACTCCTCATGACTGTTGATTTCTACTTCAACCTTTTTATTATCTTTCTTTGCTACCTTGAAAGCTACTTCTTTCCTAAAAGAATTCTCACCAGAGATTCTCATCTCATATGTTGTTAGTATTCCATGTAATTCATCCATTTCTAAAGTATCAAGGTCTGTTCTTTCTTCTAATGTAGATATTTTTGAATCAAATCTTCCAGGAAGTGATCTAAGTACCTTTTTCACAACAATATTATTATTAATTGTTTCTCCTAGACCTCTCATGGTATTAACAACTTCATCAATACGAAAAAAGTAGGTAGCTATATCTTCAGATTCTTCCATTTTCAGGCTTTCAAATTGACTTCTATATGATTGTAGATTATCACTCTTTACCTTAGTGTCTCCTTCATACACATTTTTCAATTTATCCCATATTTCTTTTGCTTATGCACAATGCATCACTTTAACAAATTCTGACCCTGCTAGACCTCCTCTTATTGCATACATAGCTTTGGAATTACTTTCATAGAGTCTCTTACCTGTAGCATCTATTGGAATGGTTGTTGTAGGATAAGTCAACTGAGAGGGGGGGGGTGAATTAGTTGTATAAAATTTCTTTCATTTTATAAGAAGATTACTTATTAATCAATAAATCATGCCTTTAACATTTAACTTGCAGTAATAAATTTAACCAATAAATATACAATCACATAAACGAAATAGTGACACAGTGATTTTTCATGAGGAAACCCAAAAGGGAAAAACCTCTTCTTCTTATGAATGAAAGGAAAGCTCCAACTCCTATTTACATTATTATTTTATTTGAGCTACAACCCAGATGAGGTTGCTACCTCTGTTTCTTCAGCACCTACTGAATTGAAGCTACAAGTCCCAGATGTTCAAGCACCAACTTGTACATGATACTTTTACAATCTCCTCTTGCTCCTCCCTACCACCCTGGAATCCTTCTTTGTCACTAAGAACCTGCAAACCAACTCTTTATATTCTCTAGAAAAGGATTCATCATTCAAGTCCTCTCTGTTTATATAATCATATCAAAATCCATTCTTCTCTCCTTGATCTCTGCTATATCTTCATCATTTCTTCTCATTGTCCCTGTATGATTTTATTTCGGTTTTATATTCATTTAGAGAAATGAATTTTACCTTAGAGCTATGGATGTACCATTAATTCCATACGCACCAATGCCACACAGTCACTACGTGTTTCTTTTTATCTTCTACAACCCCTTTAGTTACCCCTCAAATCCCTAGAACAACGCTTCAACAACTGAAATGCCAACCGTCCAAGAACCATGATTCGGTTCTACTAACTGAATCGTAACTGAACAATTAATCATGAAGAGAAACAGTATCCCTTTGATCATATTTCCAAGTATCCAACACCGTTGGATTACAAGCACAGGGTCTCGCGTTGATTTCGCCATTTCGCATTTCAGTATTTTGGCATTTCGGCATTCCTGCGGTGAGGATTCTCGACACTCCAAGTCGTAATCCTTGAAATGGAGCCAGATCAATGGTCCACAAAACTTCATAATCTGATCCCTTCTTTTCTTAATCAAACGAATGACGAGATTTCATTGTTTTTCCCTTCAAGTCATCGTGACTCCAACATTATAAAATTCATGATCACAAAATCTTTGAAGTGATTGTATGGTTCACATAACCCACTGAGATGGACGTTTGACAGGATTTCAGAGTTTTGCCTTTCGGGTTTTCGAGACTCACAATAGTCCCTTTCGGCATTTCAGAGTTCGAGACTTTGTGATGGTAGAGTTTCTTCTTGCTATGTAAAACCCCGAAATATAAAGTTTCGATGTGATGTAAACCTGCTGACGTCACATGTGGATTGACACGTGCCAAATAGCTTCCATGTGTCACTCTGATTCATGACTTACATGTGCCTAAAATGTTGAATCAGCTTGACACTTGTCATTGCTTGATTGTGCCACATGTCCTTAGCTGACGTGGTTTGTTGGTGTGTCTATTTTGGGATTTTGAGGTTCTCTACTTCAAAGGTTAAAGTTCCTTTGATCTTTGATTTCCCGATCTACGAAACTCCGAAATGGAGTCTTTGACATGCTCTGATCTTTCGCATTTCGTGATTTCATCATTCTTGTTGTGAGTGTCCTTGACACCTCCAACTCTCGATATCCGAAACTCCTAAATGGAGATTAAGTCATGATTTCTCATTTCACGATTTCATCATTCTTATCATTAGTGTCCTTGACACCTCCAACTCCCGGTATCTGAAACTCTGAAATGGAGATTAAGTCGTGGTTTCGCATTTTGGTATGTTGAGAGGCATGTTGTTCTCCAAATTAGGAACCACCGTGCCTATGAAAAATGATCCATGGTGCCTGTGCAAACTGACCAACAAACTCCCCCTTTGGTATTTTAAAGTTTGACATTAATGAAAAAACCAAGCCCTGTGCAAACTGTGCAAACTTCCCTACTCTGTAAACTGCCCCGTGCAAACTGCCCTATTGTGTAAACTGCCCTCTGCAAATTGCAAGCCCTGCCAACACACAATTCATCAAATCATCAACTACATGTCCCAATATGTAGCCCATCCATATGCCAAATGCATGCACCAAGATATCCAAAACAATATGCTTCCAATAATACATCATAATATGTATCAATGAAACTCAAATATGTACTAGCCATGTACCCCAACAGATCAGCTTTAACCTCCATTCACTACAGAAAATACTAAGCATCCAATAATACATGTACTATAAGTGTGTCTTAATAGATCAATGACATCTCTAGCTAGCATCATCATGGTATATCTCATAACCAAAGTATCATAACTTCATTGTCACAACTAGCATTGTTCTTCAAAAAATGTATGAATCCACACTCTAAGGTTAGTACGATGCATCAAAGATAGTCTTCCAACACTTAACCATATTTCATCACCATACATACATCAATTATGTATTCCAACATGTAATCATGAAAACCTGCAACAAACCATGTCAGATCCTGCAACAAACCATGTCAAACCCTACAACATAGAGTTATACCATTATACCATGCTACAACACATGTGCATAGCCTTTTTCCCAAGGATTTTTACCACATATACATGGCCTGCTACATAGAAAACTCGCATATGTACGCAACCTATTCATAGTTAAGATTGTGTATGTACATGACTCTTACCATTGTAACATGCATATGCTTCTGAAGATGTCAAACTTGAGCTTCCCTTGAGGTTGTCATTATGTTCTAACTATTCAGTTTTCTTCACCCACTTCTAAAGGTGTCCCAACTTCTCATAACTTGAGCTCCGAGCTTCCATATTTTCAAAAATTTATTCCTTCCTAACTTCTTGTCTTCTTCTATTCATGCTATATGAAGTCCTCATCATGGAATTTCTTCTTTTGTTCCAACAATCCTGGTATTTGTGTCCAAACCTACTACAGTTGTAGCATATCATGGTGTGACAATGAACAACAATGTGTCCTACTTGATTACATCTCCAAAACCTTAGGGTGTTATGAAATCTTTCATTATCTCTCCTTGCATAAAATCTTCATTCCAAACCTTTGTGACCATATTCATTACATGAGTAACAATAACCATGAAAAACATTTTCAGCATGCCCCGCACTCAATATTTAACATAAGATTATGAAATTCGTACACAGGAAACTACAGCTTGTACTCTTTCCAATGCAATGGTCTCAATTCATTTGGATTCTCTATGAAGATGTTATGATTGTTTTACTCGGAACACCTTAGAACACAGCACCGAAAGACTTCATCCTCCCTTGCAATTCAGCCTTCATTACTTCATGTTTCCTCTAAAATTTGACTTGTATCTCCTTGTTCATTAACAAACTTGTGTGTATTGAAAAATGAATGTTTAATGAGATGTATTTATACTCTTTATGTCACTTCCTTTTAACATTAGGTCTGACCTGACACTCTCTTATTTGTAATTTGTTTCTTTAATTATCTTCAGGGTTGATATGTACTTCCTTATTCAATTCACTTTGTCATCTTCAAAAATTCATTTCTCCTCAAACATGAGGATCCACGTGAAGTGACACCTAACACCGAAAACAACATGATGTATACTATCCATCCATGGGTGTTGTATCTGCATGTGCACTTTCCTTCATGTCCAAATATCTTCATTAATATCGCGGTCCAAACCTAATGACTAGGGTTGACATCAATTACAACAACCAATCTTCCAACAATCTCCCCCTTTGTCATTGATGGCAACACTCATTATCCCCTTGTCATCATGATCCCAATTTCTCTCCCCCTTTAACATCAATGGAAAAGGGTGGGGTTGCTCCCCATGAGTTCAATGGGATAAGGTGACCTTCTTATTTGGGACTGCTCCCCCTGAACATGTGGCACTCAATAATACTTCATTCTTATTTTTGGTCTTTGGGACTTTTTCTTCCTTGCAATCATTTTGTGTGGAATTTCTTTCCTTTTCCATGTTGTAGTTGGTATAGGGACATTTGGCATATGATTATCTTCCTTCATCTCTCTGCAATCTCGTGCTTTGTGACCAATATTATTGCACTTGTAACATACAATATTTTGATCCATTAATGGGCTAAATGGATTATAATTTATGTTGGCAGGTCTACGAACATTTCCATATCTACTATTTGCACCATTCATGTAGCTTGCATAGTTATTCCTTTCATTGATTCTACAATTGATTGCCTTGTGTCCAAAATTTCCGAAAGTATAATAATGTCCAAGAAATAAAATTTGATACCTAGGAGTAAGAGATATTATTTGTGGTGTGGTTCATCTGGGTTCACGATCTATTCTTCTATAGTTTCCTTCATAATGATTGATTTCATACCTGATGGGAGAGGATCTTCTTGATGTCTTATTCCTTCTGAATTCTAGTCTTCTATCTTGTTGTTCAACTTGTTCTGGAGTATTGGTTTCATCATTTTCATCTTCCTTCTCTTGTTTTGTTGTCTTCAAAATATCATTGTATCCTAGTCTTGTCTTTTCGTTTGGGGATATTTGACTCCTAAGGATCTCATCTACTTTTTCAGTTCTGTTTTAGAACTTCTTCAACTTTTCTATTGTCAATAGTAGCTCCCCTTTTGTGTGATCCAATTCTTCTTTCAATTTCTCATAATCTTCTAATTGTTCCTTCAAGCTATCAATGGTTTTTTCAAGCTTGTAATTCTCTTCTTCACAACTACTCAATTCACATTTTAGCATTATGTTTGTGTTTCTAAGCTTGCTATTTTCAGTTTCAACATGCTTCAACTTTTCAAGATTCTCATCTTCTTGTTCACTCTTTGCATTGTCTTTGTATCCCCAAAAGGAATCAAGGTTTGTTTCTTCATCTGAATCTTCTTCATAAATGATTTCTTCTTCTTTAGAACTCTTGTGATCATCATCCTGGGTTTCTTGGGTTATGAAGAGGACTTCTACTCCATCATTATCTTCTTCATCACTCTCATATGAGGATATTTCATCATCCTTGGAGTAGAAGCTCTTTTGATTGTTGAGACTTCTCTTTTTATAGCAGCAGTTTTCAACAATATGTCCCATTCTACCACAGTTAAAGAATTTGAGAGGAGATTTACCTTTGTATCTTCGACTTCCCTTATGTAACCTTCTTACATAATTTGTTATTTATTCGTCAAGGTCATTATCCTTGTCTTTTGTATTATTTATGGATTTAAAGATTGCTTCATTGTTTGGCTGGTCACTTTCTGTACCTGTTCTCATTTCATATGCTATAAGAGACCCATGTAATTCATCCATTGTCATTTTGGTCAAGTCCCTTGTTTCTTCAATTGTGGATACCTTAGCATCATACTTCTAGATAAGTGATCTCAAAAAAATTTGTACAACCAAGGATTCATTGAGCTCTTCACCTAATCCTCTGATAGCATTAACAGCTTCATCAACTCTAAGAAAATAGATTGCAATATCTTCCTTTTCATCCATCGTCAAATTTTCAAACTCTACTCTATGTCGTTGAAGCTTGACCTGCTTAACCTTTGGATCACCTTCATAGATACTCTTGATTTTTTCCCATACCTCTTTAGTAGTGTTTCAGCCCATCAATTTTCTCACAATGGTTGGTGCCAATTCTCCTAGAATAACATGTCTGGCTTTTGAATTAAAACTCATAAGCTTCTTTTCATTTGGATTGGTTGGAGCATTATTTAGTATTACATATCCATTTACAACTGAGTACCAAATGTCTACTCCCAAAGTTGTTAGGTAAGTTTTCACTCTATCACTCTAGTAGGCATAATTTATTCCATCAGATATTTGAATCCCATTTGAAATGTGTTCATGGTCATCCATATCTTCTCAAGATTTTCCCTCTAGTGGTTAAATTGTTCTGAAGGCAACCTGCTTTGATACCAATTGTTGATACTGATATGGGGGTGAATCCATATCAAGTACAATTTGGAAAAAAATTCAACTTATACTTCAACCATATTATATATTCAATTATATCCAATGAGAAATGAACAATAGTAGAAGAGTTACACCAATACACCACATTAAACCATGCACAATATATGAGAAATAACCAATAGTTATTGTTCAAGGGAAGTAATGACTTCTAAAGGTAGCTACAACTTCCAAATATAGAGGGAAGGATAAACCTCCAAAAGGAAGATACAATCCTCCAATATCAAGAGAGGCTTGACCTCTCCATCCTTTCCCCTTCATTCCACCCAAGAATATATGAGAGATAATAAAACTTTACATTAAATCGTCACCATCAACCAGCCATCACATAAAACCTGATAATGCTTCCTGAGACTTCTTCAACTTCTACAATTATTCACTTCTTAGAATACTTTTATCCTATAGATTATATAACTAAATGTATTATCTGAAACTCCTCTAAGTTTCACTCCTTGAAACCTCCCAAAAAAAGAGTTATAGATAAAATGGTAGACCTTATTAAATTATGGTTTATTCAGGAGAGAAAACTTGTACAACATGCCCCACGCTCAATATTTAACATAATATTATGAAATTCGTACACATGAAACTAAAGCCCATACTTTTTCCAATGAAATTTATCTCAATTCATTTGGATTCTCTATGAATATGTTATGATTATTTTACCCAGAACACCTTAGAGAACATCACCGAAATACTTCATCCTCCCTTGAAATTTGGCCTTCTTTACTTCATATTTCCTCTGAAATTCGACTTATATCTCCTTGTTCATTAACAAACTTGTGTGTATTGAAAAATGAATGTTTAATGAGATGTATTTATACTCTTTATGTAACTTCCTTTTAACATTAAGTTTGACCTGACACTTTCTTATTTTGTAATTCTTTTCTTTAATTATCTTCAGGGCTGATATGTACTTCCTTATTCAATTCACTTTGTCATCTTCAAAAAATAATTTCTCCTCAACCATGAGGATCCACGTGACGTGCCACCTACCATTGGAAACAATATGATGTATACTATCCATCCATGGGTGTTGTATCTTCATTTACATTTTCCTTTATTTCAAAATACCTTTATCAATCTTGGGGTCCAAAACCAATGACTAGGGTTGACATCAATGACAACAACCAAACTTCCAACAAGACTCAGCTTACACAACTCAGCACCAACTGAGAGGAGGATTAAATCCCCAACATATACCAATCTGTCAACAGGTACATGACCTGTCAGTAGTGTAGAAAACGTATGTACGTTTCCCACCAGTAGTACAACTTGCATATGTACGTGGCCTATCTGTACTACAACCTGCGTATTCCTTCTGAATAATTAGGGTTTTTTCTTCTTGATAAACTCAGATCCTTTGCAGACTTCAGTCACATTTACTTATGTATTTTACTATCCAATATCAATCATAACCAATCACAACACATCCATGCTCTCCCACAACTTACTCATGCTCCTCAACCATACAATATGAATGATACTTAATCATGTATAAGAAACCAGTATACTATGGAAATCATATTAGTACTCAATCATAAGAGTGTTTCTCACTCTATCAATCAACCAACATAACCATATAACAACATCCATACCAAGAATGCCTCAAGCATTGACCATACAATAAGCAAGAGTATCCATCAAGACAATTATGTAACCATACCAGAGTTTTTGCGTCTGATCTGAGCCCATAGAATGCAGATCTGGGACTTGTTTCAACCTTAAAGAACCTGGCATATCTCACACTCAAGTCTTCATGAATTTCTTCCAACTATACGTGCTCTGTCCTCCTTCAGCCAGTGTGTGTATGCACTCTGGCTCATTGCAGCCCACATATGTACGCTCTCTGGCCCACTACAACTCATGTACTCCTTTAGAAACTAGGGTTTCTGAACTTATAAAACTTTCATCGTCAAGATCTCAGACTTACAGAAAATTTGATGCATCCATGAGATCCTCCAGTCAATCTCTCTCTCATAATAGATATTCAATTTACGCTCAAGAGATGTCATTTACAAGAGACCCTTGCCTCTTATTTATACTCTCCAGGTAGCTTCCTTAGAATCATCTTCTAGGCCACTTTTTCCACATAGTCACCTATGTCCAATTTTGTCCAATTTTCCACTTTTCCATATATCCAATAGCCACTTGACCACTTAACCCTCTTTCCTCATTTTAGGGTTAACCCTCTTATAACCACTTTCCATAATTAGAAATTTCTCCATTTAATTTATTATTTAAATAATCCTCTTTTAATTTATCACTTCATTTTATTATTTAAATAATTTATTCTTTGTAATAACTTTGACTTCTTTGACCTTTTGGGGCTTCTAGCCAACATATGAGGGTCCTCCAACTTCGTAAGGCCATAACTCTCAAACCGTGACGAGTTATGTGACGTTCCACATACCACCGGAAATGGAATGAGAAGCACTATCCCTATAGGATAGTTTCACTAACAAATTCACTAATATTCATCTCATTATTCCACAATTAAGCATGGGTTTTCTAACCATACGTTTAGGATAAATCGACCGCAAAGCGTCTTCCCATGAGGGATTTCACCATAAGGGGGCCACTTTGGAGTACATCCATTTGTACTCCTTATTAACCATGATAAGACAATAATGAGTCATTTTTACATCAATCCAAATATGCATCATATATCAATGAAACCACCTCGATCCATATTCATCTATGCATCATATATCAATGACAACTCATTGATCCATATTATTCTATGCATAACATCAGATGAATATGACTCCACTTGACATCAATCCATTGAAATCATGGAAAATACATGATCAATCAATATACTATGACAAGACATTGTTCCTTTGACATAAATCCTTTGACATCAATACTATGACTCACGCTCAATAGATTGTGCTTCATATATTTGAAAAGTAGAACATTTTCTTCCTTGGAATCTTTGCTTCCAAGATTGAATGTGCCTCTTCCTATAATTTTTTCTGAATTTTCATTTCCAAACGAAGCTACTCCATCTCTTTATTTCTTCATATGTGTAAACTTGTTCTTGTCACCTGTCATATGCTTAGAACAACCACTATCAACATGCCAATTGATTTTCCAATGTTGGGATTGTAGAGAAAGTGAGAATTATTTAGTGTTGATTTGATCCTACTTCCTTCTCCATATATTTTGCAGTCCCTGTATGTGACTATTGATATTATACTTTGGCTCCCTTAGAGAAACAGTCATTCTGCAATATTTGGCCATGTGTCCAAAATTGTTATATTTATGGCATTCTACTTCACTACTCAATTAATCAAAATTGTTGTAGGTTCTATTATATGCTTCATGAGACCTTCTGGGATATCCATTACTTGAGTATCCTTCATAGATGCTTTTGTTCTTGGCATAGGCTCTACAATTTATAGATTTGTTCCCTAAATTGTTACAAGAATAACATAAACCAAGAAAAATAGTTTGATACCTGGATGTGGAGTATCTTATGAATTATGTTGATATTCTGAAGTCTTCTCCTTCTTGGGGAATTTCTATTGTTGATTGTTGATTCTGGATTCTAAATCTTCTAGGTGGTCCAGTTTATCTATTATTTTCTTCTTGGGTTCTTCTTGTACCTATGACAGTTTTTGCATGGATTCTTTATTCTACTTCTTGTTCTATTGTCTTAGAGATCGAAACTTTCTCAGTATGCATTTGATTGTATCCTAGATCAGACTTGTCATATTTTGGCCTTTAACTATTGATGATTTCATCCAATATTTTGGTGTTATTTTGTTGCATATCCCTTTTCTGAATATATTTCCTTAGTGATGCAATGTATGATTCCATGCTTTCAATATTCTTCTCCCTTTCTTCTAACTAACTCCTGAGTCATTATTTCAATCCTTTTGTCTTATTCTATTTGGACCTTTAGATTTGTGATCATTTTTTCAACTTCTTCAAAGTTGAAATTGTGAGGTTTGTTCTTTGTCTTGAATTATGCCTTGAGTGACTTGTTTTCCTTTATTTATTTTCTCAGTTCTTCTAAGGTACTGATTAGTCCTATTGTGATATCAGCTTCTCCTTATTCTTTAGAATCTTCATTATCATCATCTACTTCTGTGGATAGTAATTTATCTGAATCACTTTCACTATCATCCTCTTCCTCATCCAAAGAGGAATTGTCTTCCTTTGAGAAGAAGTTTTTCTTGAGAAATTTATTTGTTTTCTTCTCTTGTCTCCCTTTTGATATTTATTTCCTTTCTTAGGAGCTTCTTCTTCATCACTATATATATTCTTAAGAGAAAATTTAGAATAAAAATGATCAATACCACCACAGTTAAAACATTTTAATGGAAGCATACCTTTGTACTTTTTGGTTCCTCTTTTCAGTTTCCTCATGAAGTTCACCATTTCTTCATCTTCATCTGACTCGTCAATGTAGTTGCAATTTGGTTTTGGATTTCGCTTGTTCTGCTTATTTATTTTCTTGGATTCCTTAAATGCTTTGTCCTTCATGATGAATGTTTCTTGTTCTATTCTCATCTCATAGGCTATAAATATGCCATGTAGCTCATTTATGATTAATGTATCAAGATCTGTTCTTTCTTCTAGTGTTGCTATCTTGGCCTCAAATATCATCGTAGATTACTTAGTACCTTCTGAACAATCACGAATTCTTCAACTGTTTCTCCCAATGCTTTAATAGAATTCATAATTTCATCAACCCATGGAAAATAGGTTGCGATATTTTCATCTTCTTTCATTTTCAGTTGTTCAAATTGACCTCTATAAGTTTGAAGCTTGGCCCCTTTGACTTTGGCATCTCCTTCATAGATATTTTGAAGTTTCTCCCAAATATCCTTTTCAGATCCACAATGCATAACTTTGACATATAATGACCTATGCAATCCATTAAAAATAGCATTCAGAGCCTTTGAATTGTATTCTTCAAGTTTATTTCCACTCTTGTCTGTTGGGGGAGTGTCATGTGATTTGTATCTATTTACTACTGCTTGCCAGACATCAAATCCATGTGCTTGTATAAATGTTTTCATCCTTTTTATCCAGAAAGCATAGTCTTGACCATAAAACTTTGGCATTCCATTCTTAGTACTTTCCATGATCTAGCTTCAAGTGGTTAGACTATTTCTTGAAGGACCTTCTCTGATACCAATTGTTAGAATACTGAGAGGGGGAGGTGAATCAATATGAGCACTTTATTATCACTTTTAACCACAATATGTAATCATTAATTTCATCACCAATATATCATCAATATATTGTGAGCAATATAAATCAACAGAACATAATAGACATCCACAAAAACAAAGTACACCAGGATTTACATGGAAACCCAAATGGGAGAAAACCACGAAATGATTTTATTATATATCAAAATAATACATTCATTGGAAGCACCAACTTCACAATTCTCCAACTACAACTGGAAGGAGGATACGACCCCCTATTTGTAAGCTCCAACCTGAAGGAATCTACAACTCCCTGAATTCTCTGGCTCTAAATAGAAGGAGGCTACAACCCCCTGATTCTTAGAATCCAACTCCCTATGTTCTCCAACACCAACCAGAAGGAGGCTACAAACCCCTTTCATTGTCTCGTCCTACTACCCTGAAATATAAGGGTATACCAAACTGACACTACCACAATCACTAACACTACCACTGCCACTACCACTATCACATCAACCTATATCCAACCTATCATTGTCACTATACCATCAACCTATAGCTAATCATCAACATGTTCTATACCAAAACCTTCAAACCTTGTTGTATCCTAAACCTAGGTGTCCTCCTCAGATCTGTCTTGTCCTCATGGGACCAAGACATGTTGTCTAGTGGTGCCTCAGATGATGATCCCTAGACAACCCACGGGGGTGCCTCGTGGGACACTAGTATTCTAAACCATGGGAGTCAACCAAACTATGGTTTCATCAGAAATTTCCGCTCTCCTTTGCAAACTTGAAACTCATGCACTTCTCACTTGTCCCTACCTCAAATTTTCCCGTCGCAAACTTGCCAATAGATCACTTACTCATAATATGATATTCAATAGAAGGAATGAGTGAATGTTCTTATGAGGGAATCCTTTAGGTGTATTTATGATTTTTCTAAGTAACATATCTCCTTAATCTTAGGAGATTCTAAACTAACCACTTTACCCTTTCATTAATTGACTTGTAACTAACTAGGGGCTTCTTAACCATTCTTTGGGGTTTCTAACTTCACAAGGACATAACTCCTCAACTATGAGGAACCACATGGTCCACCACCTATAATCAGAAATGGCATGACGAGGACTATCTATCCATGAGTGAGTTACCTTCATTTACATTTTCCTTCATGACCTTTTTCCTTGATCAACTACGGGTTCCATAACCATACCTTTGGGGCTATCGGACTTCTTCAAGGGTTGACATCAATGAAAACCAATATTTCAACACGTTTGACCTATTTGACACACCGATCACACTGAGAGGGGGGGTGAATCAGTGTGAGGGATATTTTGCACTTCTCACAAAACTTTAGTTAACAATCACTATTCACAACATCATTACTTATTACTTCCATTCATACTTAGTTGCATGCATGTCAATATATCTCAATGGAATACATTAACAATAAAGAGCTATACACCATCACAATAAAGAACACAAGGAACACCAAATATATGTATACGTTTCTTTTGTATTACGAACTAGAGTCCTTGGGTTTTATTATTACCAATTGAAATAGAGCACCAACTCTCAATGCAAGACCCAACCTGTGTATCTCAACACCAACCGATATGTGAGGAATCCAACCCTCAAGTACAAGACCCAACTTGTATAATGAAAACAATCTGTCAAACTATACCAACAATCTATACCAATACAAGTGCATCAACTATGCACAACCTCTCACAACAACCTGTCACCTCAACCTATCTCATCAATATGATAATACAAATATGATCTACTCACAAATATTAATCATCTCTCAACCATATGCACAATATCACCAAGTTAACCAACAAGATACCTCTAGCAATAAACCATACTTTCCATAAAATAAATACCACAAACCCTTACACAAGACCATGTGCCAAACATCATTGTTATGTAGCCTCAAGCATGTACCATGTCATGACCAAATGTAACCATCAAAACATGAATATGAACATACATGTAACTCTATAGCAGACCTGGTGTATGTGAACACACACTTGGAAACCTTCCTTAACTTCAACAACAAGAGACTAGCATTTTCATCAAACTTTACTTTAGTCTGACATGACTAATTTTGGATTAGTCAATAACCCTAACTTGAAACACTCATAACTATATACCTATAATGAATAAAGGTCTGAAAATGGTATACAATGTTCGTCAATGTCTTGTCTACAATTCTTCCAGGTTTCATTACTTGGAACATCCCAGAAAAGGAATTATAGAAAAGATGGCTTACCTTGTTGAATTATGGCTTATTCTAGAGAGCAAACTTGTAGAGAATTCCATGCACGAAATATTTTTTTTGTGGATCTAAAAATGGTACAAAACATACTACCAACTATAATATAACCAATTCATATATTCTCACTAAATTTGGATATGTAATGAAGAAATTATGATGTTTTCAGCCAAAACATTTGTTTTAGACTAGTTTCAGAACTAGCCACAAACCTTATCTTCCATAGAGTGTAAATCCCAAACAACAATGACCCACCAGCTGAAAATGTTATCACAGTTACTTGGATATGTTTTATCAACAGCCTCCATATTTCACTATCTGAATCATTCTAGAAAAATAGTTATTACAAAAATGGTGAGATGACCTGTAAATATCATACCTTAGAAAGCATCATCAAAAGACTTTATTCTCCCTTGAATTTCATCTTTATTTACTTCACCTTCCCTCTAAAATTATCCTTATATCTCCTCTAGTTACCATAGTCACTTGCAAATATTTAATATTCTCAATAGAATACTAATGGCAGACCCTTGCTCTCTTATTTATACTCTCCAAGTAGCTTCCTCTATAAGTATCCACTTAACCACTTTGTCCACTTAGCCACTTTGTCCACTTAACCAACTTTTTCCACTTAGCCACTTTGTCCACTTAACCACTTTATCCACAAATGGTAAACTATCCACTTCTAGTTGCAACTAATTTTTTTTAGTTTTTTTCTTGGTGCAACCACTTAACCCATGACTAACCACTTTGACTGGTCAACTTGTTCTAGGATATTCTATAATAATTTGACTTATTTGACCTTCTAGGGGATTCTAGATAACTAATGAGGGTTCTCCATATTCACATGGCTATAACTCTCTAATCGTGAGGATTTATGTGACATTCCACATATCATCGGAAACAACATGACATATACTATCCATATGGAATCGTTTCTCCTGCAAATTCACTAATATTCATTACATTATTCCTTAATAAAACTTGGGTTCCCTAACCGCACTGTTGGGATACTCAACCACCTAACCATTTGGACTTCACAAAATATCTTCTCATGCAGACTTTCACCACTTTGAGAAATTTATCCAAGCACGTCTTCCCGTGATGGATTTCACCATAAGGGGACCACTTTGGAGTTTATCCATTTGGTTCTTCCTATCAACTATGACATGAAATCAATGATATAACTCCCTTTAATACCCAAACATCATTATGACACCACTTGACATCAACCATTTGACAAGAATTACATAAATGACCATATAACCAATAATCAATATATCAATGATACAAACACATCACTATGGAAATACTTGACATCAACCCTTTGAAATCAATGACAACATAGTACAACAATATCCCCCTTTGGAATTGATGGAAAAACCAACATTGATGTCAACACCAATCATTGATGGCAACACTTGGACATGGAAATACTCATGCTCCCTATGTGATCATCACTCCTCATCAACGTGTTAGAAAAAAATGATCATGGAGCAATAAAATAAAACAAATGCAGAAATAAAACACAAAATATACACAGTACAATAGAGACACAGATATACGTGGTTCACCCATTGTGGGCTACGTCCACTAGAGAAATTGCCAAGTCCTTCCTTTATTATTATCCAACAAATGAAGGGATACAACCTACAACACACCAGTTGTAACTTCCTCTTCTTTCTCTCACATTCTCCTCACTCGGAATACAATATTTTCCTTGATACATAGCCATAATACATTTCCCTCATAAAAGAGGGTTTCCTTCTAGGGAAAAAAAACTAACATAATTTCTACTGTCAGATCTATGACCTTATAATGAACAATCCATATTTACTATGAAATTACAATATACATTTACAAAGAAATTTTTCCTTCTGGGGCTTCGCCCCTGAACCCCTGTTGGGGGCCCCTGTACTCCCCTACATGGAGGAGTGTATATTATTCCGAGGTGTAAAGTCTTCATTGGGTATAAACACGGATGAAAACAAAGACCTCTGAATCAGGAAGATAATCAAGCTTCACAACCAACAATGTCCCACTTGGAGACTGATCTCAACGACTCCACCGGTGTTGTATCTACTGGACTATGATCCTTCTTGGGCCTGGAAAATTTCTCAGCTTCATATTCATGCTTGAAGACCAAATGAAATTGAGAAGGAACTGAGTTTCTCCCTTATTACTCCCTTAGTTAACATGTCTACAAGATTTTGGCTAGTGTTTATATTTTCCAACTTCAAATGTCCATCTTCCAAGATAGATCGTATGAAATGGTATCTGAGTTGTATATGCTTAGTATTCGAATGGAAGACTGATTTATTTGAAAGATGAATGGAACTCTCACTGTCACAATAGAACTTGTTATTCTCCTTCTTCTTTCCCAATTCCTCCATAAACCTCAGTAACCAGATCATTTCTTTAATATCCTCTGTAGCGGAAACATACTCTACTTCTATTGTTGAAAGTGCAATAACCTTTTGCAGTTTCAAAATCCAACTTATTGTTGTTCCACCTATAGTAAAAAAATACCCTGTGGTTCTCCTCCTGCTATCTTTATCACCTACCATATATGAATCAACATATCCCTGTAGAACAGTGTCTAAACCTCCAAAACATAATGCATGAGTAGCAGTAAATCTCAAATACCTGAGAATCAGCTTTACTACCTCCCAATGTTCTTTACCTATATTTTTCATATACCTTCTCACAACTCCCACTGCATGTGCAATATCTGGTCTTGTGCAAACCATCGCATAGATCAAACTTCCAACTACTGGTGAATAAGGGACCCTGGACATGTATTTTATCTCCTCTTGTGTCTTGGGATAGATTTCCTTAGTTAATTTGAAATGGTTGGCCAAAGGTGAAATAATTGGTTTTTCATTCTACATTCTAAACCTCTTCAACACTTTCCCTATGTAATCACCTTGAGACAAATGTCAATTTGCAATTTTTCTTGTCTCTTATTATTCTCATACCAAGGATTTTCTTTGCGGCACCCGAATCCTTCATCGTAAATGAATTATCTAATTTCTTCTTGAGCATATTTATATCCTACATATTAGACCCTTCAACAAGCATGTCATTTACATACAATAGCAATATAATACATCTTCCATTTTCTATCATTTTAAATTAAACAAAGTGATCATAATGACATCTACTATAACCTTGTTTTATCATAAACCTGTCAAACTTCAAATACCACTTCCTTGGAGATTTATTTAGGCCATACAAAATATTCTTCAACCTGCATACCAAATTCTCCTTCCCTTTGACCTCATACCCCTGTGGCTGCTGCATATAAATCTCTTCCTCGAAATCCCCATGGAGAAAAGTTGTTTTTACATATAACTATTTAAGATGCAAATATTCTACTGTCACAAGACTTAAAATAGTCCTAATTGAATTCATTTTAACAACAGGAGAAAATATTTCATCAAAATATATACCTTTCTTTTGTGCAAACCCCTTTACAACAAGTCTATCCTTGTAC
>JZKD02S0073088.1:143500-158598 GCA_000966675.3 Picea glauca | reverse complement strand
ATGCTCTTTTTCCTGCAGGAAAATGAACCAAGTCCCAAGTATGGTTATTTACTAAGGAATCCATTTCCTCCTTCCTTCCTTGCTCCCACTTCTTTTTGGTGTCTATCTTCATTATCTCTTCATAACATTCTGGTTCACCAAAATCAATCAACAATAAATAATACAATGAAGGAGAGTATCATTCAGGGGGTCTACTTAACTTGGTCGATATTGTAACAACACTTGCAGGAGTTGTAGGTACCTTCTAATCCTCTTGTTGTACACTTTGATTTTCTGGTACATTTGGAATTTCTTTTTTAGTGATCTCATCAAGCACTATGTATTATGGTTTGTCTTTTTCTTGTTTCTTTCCCTGCAACTGATATTTGTACATGAAATTCTCATTGAATATAACATCTTCCTAATGATTTTGTTAGTTTCATAATCCCATAAGCTATAACCAAAATCATTAACACCGTATCCAATAAAGGTACACTTCTTGGATTTTTTCTCAATCTTTGTTCTATTTTCTTTATCAATATGGACAAATGATTCATAACCAAAAGTCTTCAAAAAGGAATAGTTTACCTTTTTACCTGTCCATGCCTCCTTTGGAATTTTACCATCCAAATAGCTTGAAGGTCATTTTTTTATTAAGTAAATAGAATTATCTACATCATCTGCCCATAACTGTAAGGGAAAACCAACATGCAATCTCATACTCCTTGCACACTCCATGATTGTCCTATTCATCTTTTCTGACACACCATTTTCTTTTGGTGTTCCTGGAAATGTCTTCTCTCTATGAATCCCATGGTATGAAAAATAATCATCAAACTCCTTGATGCAATATTCACCTCCATTGTTTGATCTGAGACACCTCAACCTTTTTCCTGTCTCATTCTCAACCAAAGATTTCCATTTATTAAAAGTATCAAAAAAATCAGATTTTTGTCGAATGCAATATACCCAAGTTTTTCTAGTTGCATCATCAATAAAAGTAACATAATAACAAGAGCCACCAAGACATGATACCTCAGTTTGTCCCCATACATCTGTATGCACAAGCTCTAACCTTTCACTCTTATTTTCTTTTCTGACTCTTAGAAATCTGACTCTTTTATGTTTTCCATAAACACAATGCTCACAGAAATCCAAATCAATTTGTTTAAGATATCGAAAAAAAATTCTTTTGTAAAATATTTACATCCCCTTCTCACTCATGTGTCCAATCCTATGATGCCATAGTATTTTATCCACTCCTGTACAAGCTAAAGAGATAGAAGAGTTAGTATTACCAATACATAAATACAATGTACCTACCTTCTCTCCTTTTGTTATCACCAATTATCCTTTGGTGACCTTCTACACCTTATTTGTAAATATGGATATACAACCTTCACTTTCCAACTACCTTATTGAAATTATATTTTTCCTTAGATCCAGAACATGTCTTACCTCTTTCAAAAACCATTGGTTTCCATTTCTTTGCTTTATTTTTACCTTTCCCATTCCAACAATTTTGCACAGTGCATCATCACCCAAATGAACCTGTACAAAATCACCTTGAACATAATCTAGAAAATGTTTCCTGTGGGGTGTGGCATGAAAATAATCCCATGAATCTACTACCCAAGACTCAAAAATATTATCTACAGAAATAATCAAATCATCTTGTAACACATCACATGTTACATTTGCTTCTTGATTTTTCTCCTGCTGTCCATCTCTTTGTTTCTTTGGAGCTCTGCGATCTTTCTTTAGATGTCATTTCTTCCCACAATTCTAACACTCTATCTTTCCAAATATGGATTTGGATTTGCCCTTCCTAGAATTCTCGTGATTCCCTGAGCCCTTTCCTCTATCCTTTTGTCTTCCCTTGTTCTCCATGTTTAACACATTACTTGATGTCTCACATGTTCTTTTTCGTTGCATTTCCTCACTAAGGATAACACCAACAACATCATCAAATTTTAAAGTGTTTGAACTAGAGACAGAGTTACTTACAACCATGACCAAATCGTTCCAACTTTATGGCAATGAGTACAAGATTATAAGATCCCTGACCTAATCATCAAAGTCTACTTTTACAAAACTTAGTTGATTAGTAACCGTATTAAATTCATTTAAATGATCTGCAATAGACCCACCTTCTAACATCTTCATACTAAACAATATCTTCATTAGAAATACCTTATTGGACACTAAGGGTTTTTCATACAATTTAGCCAATACATCCATCAATTCCTTCATTGTCTTTTCTTTTGAAATATTGAAAGCCACTGACATTACCAGGCTCATTCGTATCGTTCCTAGTGCCTTTATATCAAGAACCTCCCATTCTTTGTCATTCATGGTCATCGATTTCTTTTCTATTCCACCCAATGGTAGGAATATATCCTTCTAACATAAATAATCTTCCATCTACATCTTCCATAACTGGTAGTTTTGGCCATTAAATTTCTCAACTCTAAATTTTCCATCTTCCTCCATTACTCCCACTCAAATCAAGAACTCTCTTTTCCTACAAGTTACCTTTCGCTCTGATACCAATTGTTAGAAAAACAGTATTGTGGAGTAATAAAATAAAACACAAAATATACACAATATAATAGAGACACAGATATATGTGGTTCACCCAGTGTGGGCTACATTCACCAGAGAAACTGCCAAGTCCTTCCTTTATTATTATCTAGCAAATGAAGGGAAACAACCTACAACACACCAGTTGTAATTTACTCTTCTTTCTCTCACAGTATCCTCACTCAAAATACAATATTCGCCCTGATACATAGCCGCAACACATTTCCATCATAAAAGAGGGTTTCCTTCCAGGGAAAAAAACCATAACATAAATTCTACTATCAGATATGTGACCTTATAATGAACGGTCTAGATTTAGTATGAAATTACAATATACATTTATAAGGGAAGTTTTCCTTTAGGGGCCCCTGCACTCCCCCACGTGGAGGAGTGTACATTCTTTCAGGGTGTAAATTATTCATGGGGTATAAACACGGTTGAAAAAAAATACCTTTGAATTAGGAATATAATCAAGCTCCACAACCAACACAATATTCATCTCGCCACATCAATGTGACTATCTCTCCCCCTTAGACATCAATGGAAGAGGGTAGTTCACTCCTTGGGGATGCTCTCCTTGCCTGAACTCTCCTTGGGGATGCTCCCCCTACCTAAACTCCTTTGAGATTCCTCTGAATAATATCTCCCCCTTTGGACAAGGGATATCACTCTTATGCAATGGTGATGGAATGGCTTCCAATCATATCTCCTCCTGGAATCATGTTGTTGCAACTGATCATGGGAAGAATAATAAATCCCCCTGTGGGTATGTCTCCCCCTATCTTCTCTGCAAGATGAACAATATGCTACCACTACAATATTCTTCTGCTGCAAATTCTACTACTCAACCAGAACATATATCAAATTCTCAAGAATGATTTTCTCTTCTTATGATGATCCTTGGACCTGTCCATGAATCAAACTCATACCATTCCATACATCATGAAGAAAAATATATGTCAACAATGAATAAAGAATCATGAACAAAACATCAACCATGTACATCTTGTGTCATATTTTGTGCCAACCATGCACAACACCCATGTACATCAACCATGTACATCAATACCATACAATATACCATAATATATCATCAATGGAGTGTATCAACCATATGCCAAGAACATGTGCCAATTGTGTACCAACCATATGCCTCAAACAAGTGTCACATCACTCACGATATGCCTCTACCATGAACAAGTTCCAAAACCATGTATATCAACCATCAATATATCAACCAAGCATATCAACTATATCATCCCATACTTCATGCACCAAAGCAAGTGCATCAACCATATATTAAGTTATGACTCATCAACGATGTACAACATAACCACCTCATCAACTCATCAACTACTTGTCCCAATATGTAGCTCAACCTCATGCCAAATGCATGCACCAAGACATCCAACAAAATGCCTCTAATAATACATCATAAGATATGTCAATGGAGCTCCCATATGTACCATCCATGTACTACAAAAGATCTTCCTAAAAAAAACAAGTATAATGCAACAAAAATACCTCTAAACATGTACCAAGAGTGTCCCTCAATATATCAATGATATATCTCTAGCTAGAATCACATAAGCATGATATATCTCATAAACAAAGTGTCATAACTTCACTTACATAACCAAGACTATTCCTCAATATAAAATGCATCAATACACACTCTAGGGTTAGTACCATGCATCCAATATAGGCATCACGAATATGATTCCACACTCAACCACATATTATCACTATATATTCATCAAACACACTAAATCAAACCATCTTAGACCCTGCATAAAAAAAGTTAGATATTCAAACCATGTTGCAACTCATATGTACACTCCTCTTCTTGAGGATTTTTGCACACGTATGCGACATGTTCCATAGAAAACCCATGTATGTACGAGACCTTTCTATAGGTCACCTCATGTATCTACATATGTAGACTAGCATTTTCATCAAACTTTACTCTAGTCTCACATGGCTAATTTTGGATTAGTAAACAAACCTAACTTGCAACAATCATAACTCTCTACCTGTAATGAATAAAGGTATTAAAATGGTACACAATTTTCTTCAGTGTCTTGTATGAAATTCCTCCAGGTTTCACTGCTTGGAACCTCCCAGAAAAGGAGTTATAACAAAAATGGCAGACCTTGATGAATTTCGGCTTATTTCAGAGAGCAAACATGTAGAGAATGTCATGCACATAATATTTTTTGTATGGATATGAAAATGGTAAAAAACATACTATAGACTGTATTCTAACAAATGCATTTGGTCTCACTAAATTTTGATCTGTTATGAAGAAGTTATGACATTTTTACCCAGAACAATTGTTTTAGACTAGTTTCAGGACTGACCACAAACCCTATCTTCCACAGAGTGTAACTCCTAAACTACAACGACACACAAGTGGAAATTTTTATCATAGTTACTTAGATATGTTGGCTCAACAGTCTTAATATTTCACTATCTGAATCATTCTATAAAACAAATTATTGTGAAAATGGTGACATGACATGTAAATATCATACCTTAGCAAGCATCATCAAAGGAATTTATCCTCCCTTCAATTTAGGCCTTCTTTACTTCACCTTCCCTTTGAAATTTGCCTTATATTTCCTTTGGCTACCTCATTCACTTATAGATATTCAATATTCTCAATAGAATACTAAAGGGAGACCCTTGATCTCTTATTTATACTCTCCAAGTAGCTTCCTCTAGAAGTATCCACTTAACCACTTTGTCCACTTAACCACTTTATCCACAAATAGTAAACTCTCCACTTATAGTTGCAACTAATTTATTTGTAATTGTTTTCTTGTTGCAACCACTTAACCCATGACTAACCACTTTGACTGGTCAACTTCTTCTAGGAGCTTCTAGAATAATTTGACTTGTTTGACCTTTTAGGGGCTTCTAGATAAGTCATGAGGGTTCTCCAACTGCACATGGCCATAACTCTCTAACCGTGAGGATTTATGTGACGCTCCACATATCACCGAAAATGGCATGACATATACTATCCATATGGAATAGTTTCTCCTACAAATTCACTTATCTTCATTACATTATTCCTTAATCAAACTTAGGTTCTCTAACCACATTGTTGGGCAACTCAACCACCTAACCATTTAGACTTCACAAAGCACCTTCCCATGAGGGATTTCACCATAAGGGTACCACTTTGAGAAATTTATCCGAGAGCGTCCTCCTGTGAGGCCTTTCACTATAAGGGGACCACTTTGGAGTTTATCCATTTGGTTATTCCTATAAACTATGACATGAAATAAATGATATAACTCCCTTTAATATAAACACATCATTATGACACCACTTGACATCAACCCTTTGACAAAAATTACATCAATAACCATATAACCAATAATCAATATATCAATGATACAAACACATCACTATGACAATACTTGACATCAACCCTTTCAAATCAATGACAACATAGTACAACATGACCAAATTTCCTCAATTATTTTCCATACCCTATGAATGCAACAAAACATGGGTGGTTGAGTTGTTATTCAGAGAGATATTCAGACTCCATGGGTTACCGAGGTTTATTTTCAATGACAAAGACAACAGGTTTCTTAGTGCATTTTTGAAGGAACTGTTCGGACTGGCTAGCATAGAGTTGACTCCCAACACTAGTTATCACCTTAAGTTAAATGGAAGGACTAAGATTGTGAATAAATTACTTGAAGTATATCTACATAACTACGTTTTCGGGTAGCAGAAGGCATAGATGAAGTGGTTACATATGGGAGAACATTTCTATAACACCACGCATCACATGTCCATAGTAATGACACCATGTTGGCACAGGGGTAGGCCTAGGGTTCAACGCACCAAAAAAACCCTAACTACCAGCCCTTTTGGAAACACCTGCAAAGAAGATGCAGTCTCACCCGAGGTAGAGGCGGGGGGGTTACAAGACTCAAGTGTATGTAACCAAGATGGGACGCATATCTATGATTATAACACTCGGAGAATACTTAGGGACAATGCACATTAGTTCATTATCTTTATTCACATCACATATCAAACCCTAAGTACAGATCAACATAGTAACAATGAAAAAATATACATCGCACTTAGCATCAGAAGTTAGATCTAACTCATTCAACATAGACACAACACTAAGCATTCATAGATCTATCTATCATTCATAACATTCAAGGCACTAAGAAAATCAAAAACTTAAACATTACAACACAAATCAAACCATCAAAACATGATATATGTGGTTCACCCCAGTGTGGGGCTATGTCCACCAACTTCTTCTTCTTCTTTATTAGGATTCAATCTCTTACATTCATCTTCTCCTGTGTGCTAAACCACGGAGCCTAGCTTCACACTGGACAAGTGCTCTGCACACTGTGCACTAGATCCTCCTTCCCAAAATCAGGTCAAGGCACAGAGCCAACTCCTCTATGAAGCACAAAGCCTTACATACATGTTTTATTGCACAAAGCAACTCAGAACTACTTTCCTCTTACACTTAGCTAGATACTACTACTTCGCTTGCACTAAGCACTTCTTACTTCGCTTACTACATTCTTACTTATTTATACATTTAAAAAAAAGCCTAATCATGGGTAAACCCATGGGCTGATATCCCATAACCCATTACAAAGCCCTAAGAACCCCATGTTGGGTCCACAAAGCCCACAAAACAAGTGAGATCCTACGATCTCAGCTCCTCCTGGGCGCTCCATATTCAACTAGCCTATCGATGTCTAAAAGTGGTCAAACCCAACCAATGTTTCCTCAACACTTGGTCAAGGTACAACAGGCCCCCAACACTCACCTGTGACTCATCCCGAGTCACTCAGATCTAGGCAATGTTCCTTTGAAGGCCTCGATCTTGGCTCGAGCTGCCTCGACTTGTTTCTTCGCCTGAGCTTCCTGCTTAACGAACTCCTGGATCATTCTCTCTATAACAGTCCCTTTTAGGTGTTGTTCCACTATTGCAACCAATTGGTCTAGCTATGAACCTTGTCCTTGAATCTCTTCAAACACTCCGCAAGCTTCCTCCTACACCGGTTGTAGACTCTATGTGACCTCCATGACTCTGCCCTAAATGTAAGTAATCTATTTCTGGGCCACACACTATTCTTGTGATCTCTTTATCCTCTCAACCACAATGAGTGACTTCATCTGTGCTTGTAATGTCAGTTCTTGTGGATGAAACTCATGTAGTCGTGCTTCCAAATTCTTAAGCTCTAGGTCATTTGTGAGGCATTCGTAGGTCTACACGCTTCTATCACTTAACTACTTGCATTCCGAGACGAGGACTCTGATCCTTTCCACTACGCTCTTATCGGATTCCTCTCTCTGGTCACATACTTCCTGTGGAGTGCTTGGTACTGATTGAAGCTCCAACTTCGTTACCCTTGCTTGAAGTTGTTGGATGGCCTCAGCGAGATTCGTCACTTGGACCTCAACTATCTCATGTTCCTCCTGTGTCGAGCCTGACACAGAGTGAAGTGATTTTCTCACCACTTCCTTGACTGTAGTCTGCTCTGTGAGCAGCTGGTCCTTTTCCTTCTGTATATTCTCTTTGTCTCCCTCAAGCATCATCCAAAATTTATCCCTCTTGTTCTCATAAGCGGTGACATAGTACCGCACAACTCGTAGTTTCTCCAAGATTTATTCTTTTTATTTTTTTATGGATTTTGTAGCCTCTTCCTTTTCTTCTTGGACTCACTGAAGTCAGGCCTCTGTTGCATCTTCCAGTCTTTGAGGTTGGGTTGGTTCATCCCCCAACTCTACAACCTATGATGAAGAGGGAGTAGTAGGGACTGCACAGACTAAATGAATGGCTTGATGCATCTCCTTTAGTTCTTTCTCGATTCATTCATACATCTCCTCCTTCTTCGTGCCAGATCTCTATAATAGGTCCTCAGACAAATCCTCCATCTCTCTATGGACTAGGCTTACATTGTCTTCTGTGAGTGTGGCCTCTAGCTGGGACTTACTTGCGCGGGTCTTCTTTCTTGCCGAGGGTTTCTGCGGAGAAACCTTCCTCTTCTTCAATGTTTTTGTCTTAGTGGGGTGGTCCTTCGGTGGTGTAGCTTCATAGTCTCCTTGTTTTTCTCCTTCTTCCCCTCCTACTTCTTGATTTACTTCATCTCCTCCTTATGTGGGCAAGCCATATTCTTTTTCCTTTGAGGCGTTGTCCTCCTCATCAGTTTCTATGTCTTGGACTTCCTCCTTTTTCTTCTTCTTCTTCGTGATAGTCTGTCCAACATGCTCATCTTGGGTGACCAAGCGGATTCCTATGATGTTAGGGTTGGAGAGTTCTACATCATCGACCGATACAAGGAAATATGTTGGCCATTCTTTGGTGATCTCCCCCATATCTTCACCGATCATCTTATAGTAGGATTGTAACTGCTCTTTGCTCTCATCCCTGTGCGTAGTGATATAGATGAAATGTCAATCTGCGTGGAACTTGTATAATGGTCTATACTGGTGCAATGCTCATGGATTCATGCAAGCGAATGATTCTATAGCAACCTTCAGCTATTGATAGTAGGTGTGGAACACTGTGTTCGACTACCACTACTTTGATATGTTGTTCGTGTACCATAGAGTGGAGAACTTTGCGGCCAATAGATCCAAAGGTTCTATATCTGGGAAGGCATATCCTTTTGGCATATTCCAAGAGAAAAATGTGATCAACACCAGCAACCAGCTGAAATGGAACCCGTATCCTTGATTTTGCACTTCACGACAGTATTTCTCGAGCTCGTTGACGAGGTAGCTTGCCTAGTTCAATTGCATACCCTCCACGCATTTCCCTGCAAGGTCCACCACGAACCCGGTGACCTATGTGGGGTAGTTCTTCTTACGTTCTTTCCAGATATAAGCTGACAAGCTAGGCACATTGTTTCATCCTGGATGGAGGCTACCTTGTAGCCTTGCATTCCCTTATCAACTTTGTCATATGCCTCCTTTATGCATTATGATAAGGATCAATATAAAGTATACCATGGGTAGAACTGTTGAGGGTTGGGTCTCTGTATGCTCAGTCTTCTGATCAGGTGGATTAGTGTCGGATCTACAGTAATGTGCCTGTCGAGTCAAATATATCCTCCATGGTAGCACAACAAGAGGATTTTAACACAAGCATTAACCTCCTGATGTTGGCCAAAGTGAGGAATCTTCATCACATTGAGTATCGAGGATTGCACGAGCTCCTTAATCCAAGGTTGGGAGACTATACAAGCCTTCTTCCTAGTCGTCTTCATTAGGTATCTATGTGGCAAGAGCATCGCATAGTTCTTCATGTTGTCGAGGTTGAAATAATTGTTCTTCAATGTTGGGATCTGTCCCAGCTGGCTTCCTTCTACATGTATCCACTTCGGGATGTACATAGTGATCAATGTATACTCAAAGTCCCATGGAATGTTGTCGTAGTTAACCGTGCCATCCAAAGGTGGGATGTAGTCAGGTAAGATTGACGAGATCTGCTGTGTGTTAGCCAGATCATCATGATGCTTACTTTGCTTCTCAGTAGTAGGGTTAGTACGTTTCGAGCGATGTCCAGTCAAAGGGGAAGTCTGCAGTCCCCTGGTTGACGATGTCTGTACTCCCTCGGACATATCTTTATCAGCCATAAACTTCTTCAGAACTTATTCAACAGATTTCTCTAGCTCGTTGTGCTTCGTCGACATTCTCACTGTTAACAAATAAGTCGAGGTAGGTAAACGGATAGTGGGGTAAACAACAGATGGTGAGGTATGATAGCACAGTTCTACACACACAATAAATTCTCTGTAATATCATATAATCATGGGTAGCAAAAATTGGTCCCGACGCAGTGTCCAACGTGTTAAATAAGAAAGCATTGTAACAAATTCTTCCAACGGGAAGGAATTCCTCAATCAATGCGAATTCATATGTTATGGAACAGTCTCAAAGTTCCAAATGTGGTCTATTCACCCATAAATTTGTTTCATAACCATTCGAAGCATTGTTCTAATGGTCGGGGTGTCTCCAATGGTCATATGGCTTCACCACAGTAAAGTCCCATTCTACATGGTTCTGCTGTTTCGGCGAGGTTCAGAGCTTGCAAGCCTGCCTTCCGTGAAGTCTTCTCTAGGACTTTCTATAAATTTTCTTACTTGGATTTCTTCTTACTGAGATTCCTTGCCTTCTTTCCTGTGATCCGAGCCTCTGGATTTCTCTTTTCATTATTATTATTATCTTTTCTTAGCATAGTGACTTCACACTGTTGATGTGCTCTCAAAGGGTTCAAAGGTAATACCTCTTTGCTTACTACTTCCTTGGTGAACATACTTTCTTCTTGCATGGATAAGTCCTTCAAACCTTCTTGTGTTATTTCAACCTAAATAGCTAATTCTCTGGTCTTTTGTTGCTTCGACTCAACTTCCCGTTCTTCTATCAGTCGATCTATTTTTCTAGCTATGAGATCCCTTATTTCTTTCTTTTTATTTTATGTATCTTCTTCCTCTGCATTCCTTCTGTTCTAATCCTTCTCAATCCAAGTTGTTCCTAACAAAAGAGGAAAAGGGCTGTTATTCTCAACAAACCTAATAACATCAAATTCCTATTATGTCGATGTTCCATGGATGATAACATGTACATGAGTAATTCTTCCACATAGGGTTATAATCTTTCCTTTGAAAAAGCCTATCCTTCCTAATGAAGGTACCACAATGGGTTTCCCCAAAATTTCCCAAGTGCTTTCTGGCATAATATTCACTTGTGTCTCCTCATCCAAGACACAGTCTATGTCGAAGTCTCATATTCTTGTATCTATGCACTGTTTTTCTTTCAAGATATCTGACAAAATGATATCTTTGTGTTCATTCATCAATTCTTTCAACTGTTCTTATGTAGTATGAACTTCCTCTGAGTCTTTCTCTTTTTGATATTCTAACATGCTCTTATTATCTTGACTCATGTTCATCTGTTCTACTTTAGCAATCATCCTGGGGCAATCCTCAACTTCATGACCAACAATTTTACAACAAAGACAAATAGGACTTATACCATGGAATTCCTTAGCAAGATGTCTCGGTCTTCTACAGTTATAACATAGTGTCAATCCTCTCTTTCTCTTATAAGTTTACCAACTTTTCTTGTACTGCACATTAGGATCACAATGTTGGACCTGTAATCTACAAAAATTCTTTCTAGGTTCCTGCATCCACTTAGGTTCCTACATGGGGATAACATATCTTTCTCTATTTATATCAAATTTATTCAGATCAATTCTTTCTTCTAACTATACCCTAGATTTCAGACTAGGACAAAATCTATCAAACATACCCAGATTCATGCTTTTGAAACAAAAATTTCCACTTTACTTACTCTATCTAAGCACAAAGCTTTACATCTTTCAAGATCTTACCTCTTTTCCTTCAGATCAGGTCTCTTTATTAGCACAGAGTTTCACAATTCAAGTAGAATATTTCACACTATAGTAGCAGATCTACGCATAGAGATTCTCTTTTCTTTCAGTTCCCAACAATAACAGTTTCAGGTCTCAGCAACGGAACCATTTGTTGGCACAGGGGTAGACCTAGGGTTCAATTCTTCAACAATGCACCAACAAAAGCCTAACTATCGGCCCTTTTGGAAACACCTACAAAGCAGATGCAATCTCACCCATGGTAGAGGCAAGGGGGGTTACAGGACTCAAGTGTCTGTAACCAAGCTGGGACACAAATCTATGATTATAACACTTTGTAGAATACTTAGGGACAACGCACATTAGTTCATTAGATTTATTCACATCGCAGATCAAACCCTAAGTACAAATCAGCGCAGTAACAATGAAAAAATATACATCTCACTTAGCATCAAAAGTTAGATATAACTAATTCAACATAGACACAACTCTAAGCATTCATAGATCTATCTATTATTCATAACATTCAGGGCACTAAGCAAATCCAAAGCATAAACATTACAACACAAAGAAAACCATCAACACATGATATACATGGTTCACCCCAGTGTGGGGCTACGTCCACCAAATTCTTCTTCTTATTTATTAGGATTCAATCTCTTACATTCATCTGCTCCTGTGCGCTAAGCCATAGAACCTATCTTTGCACTGGATAGGTGATCTACACACTACGCACTAGATCCTCCTTCCCAAAATCAGGTCAAGGCACAGAGCCAACTCCTCTGTGAAGCACAAATCCTTACATACATGTTATGTTGCACAAAGAAACTCATAATTACTTGCATCTTGCACTTATCTAGATACTACTACTTCGCTTGCACTAAGCACTTGTTACTTCGCTTACTACATTCTTACTTATTTATACATTTACAAAATGACCTAATCATGGGTAAACCCGTGGGCCGACATCCCATAACCCATTAAAAAACCCTAAGAACTCCATGTTAGGTCCACAAAGCCCACAAAAAAAGTGAGACCCAACGATCTTATCTCCACCTGGGCGCTCCATCTCCGACCAGCCTGACGATGTCCAAAAGTGGTCAAACCTGACCAATGTTTCCTCAAAACTTGGTCGAGGATCAACACACCATTCCAAGTATTTTATGGATATGATTCTCCATACTTTGTTGACTTGGAGTTTGGGGATAAAAAATATTCCAAAGCCAAGGACTGGATCTAAGAGAGCCAAGACATACTCAAGGCTCTCAAGGACAATCTATAGACATCCTAGAATTTGTTATCACTCCAGGAGAATTTCCCCAACTGTAAAGTAAAAATCCTGGTAACTTAAATGTTCAATAGTGTGTGGGAAATGGGATCAAGTTGGATGACTTAATAAACTCACTTCAACTCAAGATATATATGAATCTGCTCAAAGAAAAAAGTCTTTGAACTATGCTGCTCAGAAGGTCAAATAAAGGTGAGGAAGCATGGAGAATTGCTTATTATATTAGTAGAATCCTATACACAGCTGTGTATATAAAAGACCAATTATAACATGAAGAAAATGTTGGCAAATATTGAACAAGCAACGAATGCGTGTTGATGGTTGTTTTCATTGATGGAAACAGCAGAGATGGCAAGATATGAAGGATAAAACCCCTTGGGGATTCGGATGTAAAAAGCTCAAGAGGAACAACATTGAAGAAAATGTGCGCAACAAGAATTTATAGAGAAGAAGGAAGACAGAGATCCAGTGACCGGTGGATCCCATTCAAATTTCCCGAAAGGCCGACAATCGTCAGATCTGCAGAAGTTGCGAGGGAGATAAGTCATCGGAGATTCGGGGATCGGGACTTTGAACTGTCCAATTCACTTGACATCGAAAACCCCGAAATCGCGATATGCGATTTCACAATTTGATCGCAGTCGTTAAATCAAGCTTGAGAGATGGACCATTGATTTTTCTCATCGGAGAATCGGGAATCGGAGTTTCACGAGTCTCGTGAACAATGACAACGAAAACCCCGAAATCGCGATATGCGATTTCGCGATGTAATCACAGCCGTAGGATAAGAAGTGATCTGAACCGTTGATCCAACTCACGACAACAGACCACGTCAGCAAGGGACACATGGCACGACTAGGGAATGACAGGTGGCAGGCAGATTCAATACTTCAGGCACATGTAAGTCACGAATCAAAGTGACACGTGGCAGGATCTAACACGTGTCAAACCACATGTGACGTCAGCAGAGGCATCGGCGATCGGGACTTTGAAATGACAAAGTCACTTGATATCGAAAGTCTCGAAATCCCGAAAGGATCCGGACCATCCATCTGAGGGACAGGTGTCGAAGATCAAGGCGCCGTTGGCATTTTGTTCATCGGGAAATCGGGGATCCCGTTGACAAGAGTTTTGTGCAATTTAGAATCACGATCCGCGAAACCCCGATGAGTGGGGGCCAGATGTCAGCACAACAGCGAAGGAGGGCAGTGGCATAGTGGAGGCCAGCTGTCAGAGATAAGGATGTGGTCACAGAGTGACGGTCACGTTGACCGAGAGCTAAGCTTAGGAGGGCTAGCATATGAAAGGAGCCATCGGGAATCGGAGAATCGCGAGTCCAGAGGACTTGTGAATTTTGACATCGCAAATGCCGAAATCGCGATGAGTGAAATCCCGATTAGATCTGGACCATTGGGTCAAGTATTGATCGGAGGGCTGTTGTACTTCCTCACCATTCATGCTTCAGTTATGAATCAGTTAAGAGAAACAGACTGTTGATGACAAAGTTGTTAGTGTTTCATTTTCCAAGACAGATGTCCTTGTATTACCTATTGGAAGGGGAAGTGGAATCGTCAAGGTAGCTTGTATAAAAGAAAATGAGCGAGACTGAGCCGGGTTGGTAGTTCTGAATGAAAAATGAGTAAACAGTAAAAAAAAGGAGATGAGCAGAGGCATAACAAGAAATGAAGGAACTGTGCAGAGCGAGAACAAAAGAAGAGCAACATGATAGACATAATAGAAGCAGAGCAGAATGACAGAAAATATGATACAGAGAAGACCTGTTGAATAAGAGAAGAGTAGCAGAACAGTGAACAGAAGACCAGAATTATAGAACAAAGAAAGACTGGT
>JZKD02S0073088.1:118502-129538 GCA_000966675.3 Picea glauca | reverse complement strand
CATTGTTGGAAACCCTTGTAACCCTTGTTGGTACCCCTTCGAGTAGTACCACATAAGAAAATACTTGTATACAAAATCTCACTTCCACATTCCCTCAGGTATATATCAAGTCCTCTAGATACACCTAAAACCAACCTTAGATAAACCAATTGGTCTTCTTTTTTCTATAGTAAACTGAGAAAAACACTCAAGGAGATCACTCTCTAGTACTTGGGTAGTCAAGTAGTATGGTTAAGGGCATAGTTGATCCTCCTTAGTTAGTACCCTGAGATATTGGGACAAGTACTACTACTGGACCCTACACGTATATCAGAGAGCTATAACACCTGACACTCCTTTATCCCTAGTACCCAATAACCTTTTTTTAGTGAAATCACCCATGAAAGGTTCCTATAAACCACTTTATACTTCTCTAGACAACATGAATGCCTGCTTTACTACAAGCAAGTTGTACAGAGTGGAAGATCAACTTAAGAAAATTTAGGACCAGATAGTTGGGTTCAATGATAAGTTGGATCAAAATATGGATGAGAAGTTGGATATTAAGTTATATGAGAAGTTCAATAACTTCATAAAGGAATTGGATGATCAGTTGATGAATATGTCAACACAAGGTCTACCAAAAGAAAACCATTAGACTACACAACACATTGAGCCACACTAGGAATAAACTTCTAACTATGGATTATTTAGCCACTCACAATCTTTTTCAGGTCCATACAATAATAGATCAATGGATAATAACATATGCCATCATTCGACTAAGGTGGAACTAAACAAATTTGATTGTTTGATTTTTCAGGATGGGTCACCCAAATGGAAAACTATTTCTCCCTCCAGGGGATTACTAGTGAAATGATGAAACACAAGGTGGGGATATTGTATCTAGATCACGAATTATGGCAGTGGAGGGTGTGGAATAAAAAATTATATGAAATTTATATCTCTTGGAGTCAGTTTATTAAAGAGGTCTATGCATGTTTTGATAAAGATACTCAATATTTGGGTCATATTACCAAGTTACGACAAACAAGATCAATCACAAACTTTATGGTGGCCTTTGAGAAATTTTCCATCTGTACAAATAAATTCACATATTATTTATATAAAAAATGTTTCATTAGTGGCCTCAGAGATGATACTCAAGAACAATTTAGAATGAAACGTCCCACTACATGGTTGGAAGCCATGCAGATGGACCTAGAAACATAGACAATGATAAATGCACAAACAAAAAAACCAACCGTCATTCCCCATACTCATCCTCCCTATGGTACTTCCCCAAGAAAAACTCATACTCATTCCTTCAAAGTACAAAGGTTGTCTCTAGTGGAAATGGTAGATCACCAAAGACAAGGACTTGTTATAATTGTGATGAAACATATGCTCCAGGTCATCAACGTAAAGAGAAAAAAATGTTCCAAATTGATATGACCACTCATGCGCTAACTAAAGACACAAGTATCAAAGAGACACCAGATTTACAATTTGAAGACATCAATGCTCAAACTCGGGAGGATATCAAACTTCCATTCTCTCATGAAGAACCAATTATCTCTCTACATCCATTATTAGGAATTTAAACTCCACAAACCTTCAATCTCATGGTTTACATCAAACACCAGAAACTCATAGTCTTAGTTGATAGTGGCAACACTCACAATTTCATTCATGAAAGAGTGGAAAATAAAACCATTGTTTTGTACACCTGGTGCAAAAAATTGAAATCATGATCGTCAATAGAGGTATGATTGAATGTGGGAGAATATGTGAAAATGTTAGACTCCATATGGGAGACTATTAACTCAAAACCCATCTATTTTCCATTGACATGGGTGAGTGTGATATAGTATTGGGAAAAAATGGCTACGTACGTTGGGATCATTGGGATCAGTCACCATGGATTTCAAATAAATCTATATGAGTTTCACTAAAGAGGGTCATGTACACACCCTTTGAGGGCTTCAAGCAGGCTCTCATGAAATAGTCATCTCTCATCATATGGAGAATTTATTAAAGAAGTTCCACTCTGGCATTAAGGTCCACTAGAAACACAAGAAATCCACCCATACTTGCAACTATTCATTGACAAACATCATAGGGTATTCAAGACACCAAAGGGATTACCCCCTTCTTAATGAGAGAATGACCATGGAATTCCCCTGATTCCAGGAAGTCAACCACCAAATGTACATCCTTATCACTACCCTTTTGCACAAAAGAATGAAATATAAAATATCATTCATGGTCTATTGGAGGCGAGGATCATACGACCTACTACAATCCCTTACTCATCATCAGTGGTCATGGTACTAAATAAGGAAGACACTTCCCATCATTGATGTTGATGATCTCCTTGATGAAATTCATGCAGAATTTTTTTTCACTAAGATTGATCTACATTCAAGATACCACCAAATCAGGATGAAAGAGGTAGACATCCCAAATTTACCATGGAACTTGAAGAATATGAAAAAATACCCTTCCTAGACGTGCTAGTCACCAAGAAGCAGGATGGTACACTTGGGAACAAAGAATTCAGAAATAAAACCCACACACAGAGATACCTTCATGCCAACTTCCACCACCACCCATCTCAGAAGACGAGGGCCCTCAACACCCTAGCTACAAGGGAAACAAGAATCTTTGACAAAGATCACCTTGAACAATAAATAGACCACCTAACTAGGGTCTTCAAGAACATAGGATATAGAGATAAGGACATCATGAATGTTATGAAGAAGAAAGAAAGGAGGACCCAACCATAGGACAATAAAAACCCCAACATGAAGGCATACCTTCCATACATCCAAGGGGTCACATATAAGATTGCCAAAGTTTTTAAAAGAAAGGAAATCACAACATCCTTCAGACCCCTAATAACTATTAGAAAAAGAATGAGATCAGTAAAATACCCTATGGATCATTGTCAGGGAAAAGGAATCTACAAGGTCTCTTGTTCCTGCAGTAAATGCTACATTGGAGAAACTGGATGATCATTTCAAGTAAGGCTCAAAGAACATGAAGAAGAAATCAGAAATGAGCATATTCACACCTCTGCCTTAGCAGAACACTCTCTAAAAACCAAGCATCATGTGTGCCTAGAAGATACCAAGATCCTTGCAAAAGAATACCACTACTACAAAAGAAGAGTCAGAGAGGCCCTCGAAATAATCAAGCATCTTGACAATATGAACATAGATGGAGGTCTAGAGGTGAGCAACATTTGGCTTCCCTTGACCAACCAACATAGTGAACCTAGGTTATCAGGTTCAAATGACCAGGTTTGATGCTCTCGTTTCCTTCTTAATAATTCATAAACCTTAGAGGTTTCCTAAGATAATACTAAACATTATAAATAGATTAAACCTTAACTTTAATAATAAATTAGATGGATTTTGATTAAAACTCAATACATTAATACATTTAGTATTAACACTACAATAAAATACTTTAAATACCTCTTGTCACATGTCATATCTATCTACCATATATTATTAGTTATTATACTTAGTTTACTTTAGAGTTTATTATTTAATAAAAAAATTAACAACCTTCTAGGAATTATCATAATTTAGCTCCTTTATTATTATTATCTGTATATTATTATTATTGTTTTTTTATCATAACTAATTAAATTATAATTTTATAGGGTTTATTAATTTAAATATTGTGATTATAATTTAGTTATTAATTATCACTATATCTCACCTTAGTTCTAGGGCTTCCTTTAGGGTTTCTCAGCTGACAAGCTTAGCCCAAAATTATGTCTCACATCATGTATTTATTAGGAAGATTTGCAGCTCATAACTTTGATAATCAAGTCGTGAAGATGAATCCAGTTTTGGATTCGAAACGTCGATTACAATGAATCTAACTGACGACAATCTAGAATATCTATCTGAAATCCCAAATAAAGTCATTAGAAAACACTAAGGTCACTATGAGTTTCTAGTGATTCATTTCAGCCCTTGTAATGCTCTATCCACTTTTCAAAGTCCCATGAACAAGATTTTCAACCCTTCCTACACAATTTCATGTTGGTAATTTTTTATGTTATCTTGATCTACAATAAAACATGGGAATCACACATAGAGCATCCTGATAAGTCCATGCGACTCTTGAGAGACAACCAATTATTGCGAAGTGATCCAAATGTTCTTTTGGGGGCTCATGAGGTTGAATATTTGGGTCACATTTTAATTCATGAGGGTGTACAATTTGATGCCAAGAAAGTGGCAGTTATGCAATATTGTCCCAGTCCCAAAACAATAAAGAGATTGAGGGGATTTTTAGGACTTACATGATACTATAGGAAATTTGTAAAAAAAATGACAAAATTGCAGCTCCTCTAGCTTCACTCCTTAAAAAGATTTCCTTTGTTTGGAGTGAGGTAGAAACACAAGCCTTTGGTTCTTTAAAGTATGTCATGTGCACTACTCCAATACTAACAGTACATGACTTTAATAATACTTTTTTCTTGGAATGTGATGCTTTAGGGAGAGGTCTTGGAGTAATATTAATGCAAGAAGGATATCCCTTGGCATTCATTAGTAAACAATTTTGTGAACACAATTTGGGAAAACCCACATGTGAGAAGGAAATTATGGCTATCCTTCATGCAATGGAGACTTTGTACCCATATCTCATAGGGAGGTGTTTTCATATCAAGACTGACCATCTTAGTATGAAGTACTTGCTTGAAAAATAGTTGTCTTCACCAGAGAATCATAAATGGGTCACAAAGATGTTGGGGTATGATTATGAGATCATATATAAGAAGGGTAAAGAGAATGTTGTGGTTGATGCTTTATCCAAATAATTTGAGGAGGATGGGTCACTCATTTCCTTATCATTACCAAGCCCAAGATGGCTCAAGGAGGCCTACAAGGAATGACTAGTAAATCATACTTTAAGGAAACTCATTCAACGAATTTAGGTGGATCCCAACCCACGTAAAAGTTATACATGGAAACAAGATACATTGTGGTATAAATGGAACATTGTTTTGGAAAAGGATCCATCCCGAGAAAAACAAGTCTTAAAGGAGATACATTCATCACCAATAGTCAGTCACTCTGGATTTCATAAAACCTATAAAATAACTAAGTCTTAATTCTTCTAGGATGGCATGAAAAAAAATATCCAAGAATTCATAGCATCCTGTGACACTTTCCAAATAAACAAGGGAGAGATGGTCAAGATACTAGAGGCATTGCAAGCATTACCAATACCAACATAGATTTGGACATACATTTCAATGGATTTTAGCATGGGACTCCCAAATGGAAGCTACAAATCAATCATCATGGTGGTTGTTGACCATCTTTCAAAAGATGCTCATTTTTGCACTCTAACTCATCCTTTCAATCCTTCCTCAATGGCCTAGACCTCCTTGGATAATATATTTAAGCTACATGGTATGCCCACATCCATTGTCTCAGATTGGGACCCCACATTCACCAGCAAAGTTTGGAAGGAACTATTTAAACTTCAAGGTACACAGTTGTATATGAGCACTGCATATCATCCTCAAGTTGATGGTCAAACAAAGGTGGTCAACAAGTGCCTAGAAACCTATTTGAGATGTTTTTCTTCCAAAAAGATGCACCAATGGGTACAATGGCTTCCCCTTGTTGAATGGTGGTATAATACCAATTATCATGGAGATGCCAAAATTACACCATATGAATTTGTTTATGGCCAAAAACCCCTATTAGTGACATCACATGTTGCAAACACCTCCAAGAATCATGAAGTAGATAGAACACTTCACACCAGAGAATCCATCATCTGTATCCTCAAGGAAAACTTGTTTATGGCGCAAAATCGAATGAAACAACAAGTTGTTCAACATAGATATGAATGTTATTTTAATGAAGGGGATCAACTGTTTCTTCACCTACAACCTTATAAATAGACATCCGTCAAAGATAAATTTTCCAAAAATATAGCTCCCAGGTTCTATAGTCCTTATCAGATCATACAATGCATTAGTTAGGTCACTTACAAGCTGTCTCTCTCAACCCACTCCAAGATTCATTTAGTTTTTCATGTGTCATGTTTGAAGAAAGTTGTGGTATCAAATTGCATAGTGTAGACCAACATGCTAGAACTTGATAAAGAAGGTTCCATTTGGATCCAACCAAAAGCAATATTGGATACCAGAGAACGCTAGGTGTGCCAATGCATGATCAAGGAAATATTTACAAAGTGGAAAGATATGCAACCCAAATATGCCATATGGGAACCGTCAACAATTCTGCAACAATTTCCTATCCTTCATCATTGAGGAAAACACTTATTTTGAAGGGGGAGAGAATTTTATGGTCCTACCCTAACTCCCTATTGTGACATGCATCAACAACCTTCCTTTTTCTTGAAATTTTTCTTGAAAAAACCTTTCCTTCCCAAGAAAATGGGACCCTTCCTTTTCACTTTGAAAAACTACCATAGTCTTTGGTCCTTGGTAATCCCCCTCTAGTCAGTTTTCTTAATGCTTCAATCTCAGTTTAGTTTGATTCATTATTTTTATACTTAGACAAATTTTGAGAATCTTTCGTTTGGCTACCGCATCATTTCTTCTCAACTCCTCTTGTATGTATCATAGGAGCTCCCTTGAAGTTCTCTAGTACAAAGGAGGACTTTTCCTGAAGTCTATTGAAACACACAATTGAAAATCGACAAAGATGATGTTAACTCCTCTGATTCAACCAGAGGAATTCTTACAAACTCCACCGGTTGAACCAGAGAAGTTCCTCGAAACTTCTTCGATACTTTAGGCACTCGACCGAAACACCTTGTTGTAAGCTCCTCCGATCCAAATTAGAGGTCTTCTCATCATCTCCTCTGCTATGACCAGAGTACTTCCTCAAATCTCCTTCAAAATGGAAAAGGAAAAATCAACATACTTCCTGTAATGTGCTCTGGTGCATACTGAAGACCTTCCCATGATCCCCTCTGATATAATCATAGCTCTTCTGAACTTTTCATTTGATAGGATATGAACCTTTACATCGGTCAAGTTAGCATTAACACCTCCGATGCATATTGAAGGTTTTTCCACCAATGTCTCCAAGTATTTATCAACTCCACCTCCAATGTAACAAATCCTTTCATAGGAATCATTCCTCTGATGCACTAGTTATCCATGAGTTTCCCTCTTCTATCATCGATGTGCAAGTAGAGAGATGTTGACCCCTCATCGACATTGAGCGCATCGACAATGATCTTCTTTTCCTAGTTAATGTAGATCTTGTCAACTATTCTTCTTCATCCTAACACCTCTCATATTCCCCTCGACTCAACTTCTTCTTTTTGCGGTCGTCAATCGAGCTCATATCATGTCCATATTTATATACCTGGTTGGATCATTGATGACTAAGGACCCACCTCACCTAATCTACCTTATTTCATGGTCACAATTAAGTGTGTTTGTGTCATAAATAATTTTCATTCTGTGTACTGTACCAACTTGTTTATTTTTCGCTTCTTGATTTTATGACTAACCATGATCATGAAAGTGTCATCTATCTTCATATGGGTTAATCGAAGCATATATATGTCTTGTGTTGGCTCCGCAACACATCTTAAAAGAAAATTGGTCCTCTCGGCCCCTAAACAATGTTAATCACTCAGAACATTAGTGGGCCATTTTAGCAGATTTATATTCTTGTTCCATTGACACGTTACCTCAACTTCAATGGATGAACCAACATCCTATACAACAAAGATGACACAAGAACTCACGAAACTAAATTTGAGCAAAACAACAGCTAGAATGTGATCCAAACTTCCATTAAAAAATGCTTTTGAGCGCAAGTTTTTGGCATTCTTCAAAGTGTATTTTTTATCACTGAAACATGTTGACTATATAAAAAAACGCGATTACAATTCCAATGCAACTGATGGAATCAAAATCCGAAGCCCAGAAGTGCTAGAACGATCACCAAGAAGTTCTCACCCAAACCAACTTCGTCATCCATTGCACTAATGAAACGTTTAAATGACATGGTTAATTGGGTCGCAAGAAGCACCTCCCCACACTCTTCACAGTGAAAAAAATGGTACCCTAATCAAAGATCGTACGAGAAAATTATAAGTATTTAAAAATTTCCTCAAATAACAATAGCATGAGGTTTACATTCTTTATTTCACACCTCCACGCAACAAAACTTTGGGTGAAAATGTTTTTGTTTTTACAAGTTATTTTTTTTAGTTAATTTTTTAAAAATTAAAAAAATTAAATTTCATTTAAATGCAAATATTTTAAAAATTTAAATTTCATTTAAATGCAAATTATTTGGGTTTAAAAAATCATTCAAACAAATTAGATTTAAATTATTTAAATTTAAATGTTATTTAAACAATAATTTAAAGAGGGATGATATGAGAAGAAAGATACCAAAGAAAATGTCAAAAGGAGGGATCATATGAGAAGAAAGATACCAAATAAAATGTCGAAAGGGGTTTTAAGGGAATAACTTGGGAAAGGTTATGATGAGAGTCCTCAAGTCTCACGTGGAGGGGAGGGGAGGGGAGCGCCCACGCCCCACACGCCCCCTCCACTATGTCCCTTTTAAAACTAATGCGCGCCTCCTCAAACAACTTCCGTTGTTATAGAAACATTTTAAAATGAGGTGGAGTGAGTGGGAAACCACCCTTGTTTAATAATATTTTTTTAACTTTTTCACTTTGAAATATTTAAAATTTTTTCCCCCTCGTGAACTTCTATAAAATCATGAACTTTGCTTCTCAACACACACATACACCTTCTCGGATTTGAATCGATGCGTGACGAATTGATCTGTGTCTGCACATTGCATGACGATGATACATAAACATAGTCTAGGCTTAGATATTACAACGACCACTTTCCCTGAGAGCTTAAAAGAATGTACGCTGGCACGGTCACTAGGAGAAATTCCAAGATAGGCATCGGTTCACACCCGACGAAGTTCACAACTCATGTTTTATTTTATACTTGCAGAGTTCTCAACTTGGCCTCCGGTTTACTCAGAGTAGATCCCAAAAATGTCCTCCAGTTCAAACTAGAGAAGTTCTCACACACTGCTTTGGTACAAAGCGGAGGAGTTCGTGCAAACTGCTCTGAAACAACAATAGTACCATACCAGATTGTCTTCTGTATTTTAGTCATAACTTTTGACTCATGTCTGTTTTGTGCATTCTTTATACTGTTGGAAAGGTATTTCTGAGATATGCAACTTCCCAATTATATGTTTCGAGAAATTCCTCATCATTTGTCTTTATTTTTTAGGATTAATATCTAACTCCTTGTCAATAGCCTTGGGGGAACACAACACCTCAACCACAAGCAGAAAAACCATGAATCGAATTTAGAGAATTTTATACGAAATCTCAATTACTTAGTGTTCTAGTTCTATGGGTTTGAATGCTTGGTTTTAATAGTTTATTTTGAGGTTAATCTGAGATCACTCATTTGTTATATGTTGAATGGTGTGAGATACCAATGTCAAGAGGAGGTCGTACTCAACATCCTCACAATGTGATCTAAAACTAAGAAAAATAGAACAAAGAAAATACCAACAATTGTCGCAACAACAAAGGGAATCAAACTCAAATGACTGAAGAGGGAGTCTGAACCCTATAACAATCAAAGCTCCTAATTCACAAGCCAATCATTACGGTGGATGAGGCGCACTATAGTCTAAATCTATGATGGCCCACTAACGCTAGAAAAAAAAATTGAAATATATTTTTTTTCTTTGTTCTCTCATCATTACAAAGGAAATAAAGACAAAGGCAGGTAAATGAAAGCTCATGGGGGAAGGGGGAAGGCCAAGAGTCATGTTGAGCTGAACAATAAATACGAGAATTGTACCCAAAGAAAGGGCGTTTTCACTCTTCAAGCATTGTACATTCATGAACTATTTTGGGAATACAGTGTTAACTAAAATTGAGGAGCCTTCCTTGGAGATTTCTTGTACTATTACATAAAATTTTAATGAGGAGAAGCCATTTTGACCAAGCGATCTTCTGAAGAACTATGATTCTCGTGTTGAATGTATTGTGGACTATTCCTTTGCATTTTTCTCATCACTCAGGTTGTGTAAGGATGTACTTCATATTGTAGAATATTCTTATGTATGGTGGTTGCATTCTTATTTATGTTCTTCAGAGAATGTTTGTCTAAATTCGTGGGCATAGAACCGTAAATGATTGTTCAAATGCTAGATTATTTGTTATTTGCAGTTGTTTATTCATGTTGTTCTCTTTACTTTGTGTGAACTATTTCTCGGGCCCTCAACAAGAGCATGGCTAGTTCTATGTTTACTTTATGGTTTCCTTAGTCCCTTCTAGACACACGCATCTTAGATTAGCTACATTGCATTCTTTAGCTTAGGAAAGCTTCATCGGTGGACTGGGCCAAAATCGGTAAAACCAAAACCAGAAATGGTTTCCAGGCCAAATGGGTTCCCTATTTTAAATGGTGAGAGGTCTGATTGGGACTTCTTATCGGGGGTAAATCCTTTTGTTAATAAATGACGGTTTTTCTTGCATCAACACCCCCTTACTTAGATACTTTATTAATGTATGAGGCCACATTCATTGAATAAGGCCCATTAAATAGTCACTTAATAGTCATTCATTGTAATCAAGGGTCATTTTTAATAATTCCCAAATTAGTTGGTCGGACCTCATTATAAGGGGCCCACAAGTAGTTAATATTCTTTATGGATAGCTATATAGAGAGTAGAATGTTATGTATGATTTTGTCAAGAATTGTTATTGTATTTGAAGCATTGTTTTTGGAAGTTTTCCCTTGAAGAGAAGTCAACATAGCTCTCTATTTTTATCTCTCTTTCTCTTATATTCTTGGATTTTGCAACACATTTTATTTGATTGATCTAAATTTTTAAGGTTAAGTACACTACATGAAACCTTGAAAGTCCAAAATTGAGTCACATGGAAACTTCCTATTACTATTCATAAGATCTTTGCATTACAATACCTTGTCTAATAAGGTTCTAATTGGAAGATTAGGAAGGCCCCAA
>JZKD02S0073088.1:56543-74941 GCA_000966675.3 Picea glauca | reverse complement strand
AGGCACTTTTCATTTGCGATTTTTGCACACCCCTCTTTTTAGAAACCTACATAATTTTCTCAATAATGAAGTGATTTATTGCAACTTGATTTGTTTGGATTTGCGATGTGACAGATGATATTTCATGCAAACCCCCTATGGGCTCACGTGACCTCTCGATCTAAGATCAAATTACGCTGGAGCCGAAGTGGCTTGCCTGTCCTCACAGAACCATTATACTCTTACAAAATTCCTTCTCTCTTTGTGTGAAATTTTGTATTCGCAAGGGTCTTCATTCTCCAGCAGAGTAGTGCACGTGACCTCGGGCTCAAAACCTCAGGATTAATTTGGAAGAGTTTATTCCGATGCTCCGGAACTTTGGGCTTCGAGAGTTTCCTCCGCTCCAACCTTTAAACAACACAGTTCCCCCGAATATCAGAATCATCGAACTCCCAAAGAGTTCAAGGATCAACGGTGCCCACTCTTTGGCATGATCTATGACTACGAAATACTTTGGGGCTTCTTGCTTGTAGATTTTTCCACACCAAAACAATTGTCACCCAAAACCTTTTGAATGGTCAAATTCCGAACAACTCAGAATCTACGGTCCATGTTTACCCATCAAAGAACAGTCACTATTGACTGCGGACTTTGGGACTTCAAGGAATTCTCCAATCCATGCAATAATGGCCAAATTCTCTCGAAGTGTCAAATCTTTGAATTACTTGGGGATCCAACGACTCGCAGTCACCCACTAATCTACAGTGGAGATTCATTCCGGGTCTTCATAGTTTCAATCCTCACTTGCAACAAACAACTCAAAACTATCGGAGAAGCGAAGTCCAAAGGACTTGGGGTTTAACAACTGCGCTCCTTCTCCTTTATCCAATGGTTGTGATGGATTATGATTACTCCCCAAAATATCTCGTCTACTCGACCTCAAATCAAAGGGATTTCTCCTCATGGGGACTTACTCTTGCTATCCCTCCTTGAGCTCTGTCACTTAGACCTCTCAACCTCTGGAGCATACTTTGCACTCACTCCTGATCTTGTTACTTCGAACAAATTATAGGAGCACACCTTGCACTTCTCCCGCAATATGGAACTTAGAAAGTTCTTGCGCTCTGCATTCTTTGCATAGGCTATGCACACACTAGCGCTCTCTATCTCCTAAGCTTGCAACTCCTCAAACTTCAAAGGGGCTCGGCCCTTTGTTATTCCAAATAAACTTTTGTTCCTTCCTGGCACCTGCTCATCTGCTTGAGCTTATGAACACAGTCAAAGTGTTCTTTCATCACCCTCATGGCACTCTGTTCTCTTCCTCCTGAGATTTACCAACACTTTGACAAAGTGTTGGCTTCATGCACTCCTTGCACTTGCCTTCCCTTGAGACTTTACACTTCTATGAGTGTAGACGCACTCCTTGTCCTCGCTCTATGCATTCCTTGCACTATCCCTTCTAAAATTAACTGATTCTGGTGTGTCCACCTCGCACACTCCTCATAGAATTCCTGAATGAGTTCTAGTGCACTCCTTGCGCTGGCTTTTCATAGCTTTCCAAAAACTCTACTGTCCACTTCTTACACAACCTTGAGAGCCCAGAACACTCAGAAACTCACATAGACATGGAATTTTATCTATTCCTACAAATAGGACATTTATATACTCATGGCATTTACACATGCACAATAAACATTTAGTAAACACATACTCATTCACATAGAATGTACATAGAGATTCATATGCAGGAAAATCTTCTTTTCTATTAAATCAGAATGTTTTCTACAAGAGTTTACAGTGTTTGCAAAACTGGACTGCGACATAGTCTCAGTTCTTCTCTCTTCTCCAGAATTCTCCTCTCTTGAGAGCTATTATCCTTACACTCTCCTAATACAATCTACTACCCTCAATATAATTGATTCTCACACAAAAGAAGGGATTCTCGAGCCTTCCTCCCTAAATGCATTCAATTACATTTAATTTACAACTCATCCTAATCGGATCTAAATTCATTTACCCGTCAGTCATTAAAGACGACTTACATGCAGCCTGTACAAATACAATGGCTCTGCCTTCCTCAAGAATTTACAATATCAATTACATTAAATTTGATACTTAATCCCAAAATGAGAAGGTTGGTGCTTCTCTCTCCTCGACATCTTCTCCATCCATGTACGTTGTTGTGCTGGTTGATGACGTGTTGTTGAGTAGGAATGATTCTCCTGCATCATTATTCAAGGGCAATGGCAAGTGAATGTCAAGTTTGGCATAAACGAATTGGACTTCCGTAACATATTGTTGGCACGTTTCACAGATAGAAAAGTGTATTGAAGAAAATACAAGTATAGCAGATAAGAAAAGAAAAACCAGTTTTCTCATATCCATCACATCTTCGAACAACTATATTGCTTCATACATAATTTGAACAACATCCATAGGAATAGTCTCTTTACAAGTTTGAACAATATGACATGGACATCTACTTTGTCCACACTGTTAAATGATCAATAGCCTAGATCGATAGTTGATATTGAAACTGCAAATGCCAACAATCAAATGCATATCTGCATAATACATTGTTATATGTGTACTGGGTATATAGTTAATGCAAAGGACTATAGAAATAGTCAATAATCATTACATTGAGAATGTTTTAAGATAACGAGATTTTTGAAATACAATGATTTTCTAGAAATTTTTCATATAGCATTTGGAGAGGCATCAGAGTTAGAAGGAAATAACATCTCGCTCGTTTAAGGGATGCCATGCTATTGCATTTTCAATCTTTAACACTGTCAATTTCAAGAAGCAACCTAATTTGAATGATAATCAAGTCATTTATGGCATGTAGATTTTTTCAATAGAGACTATTAAGAAACTATGCGAAGTAAATGTTCATTTCACATTGTAGATTCTGATAAGAAATTTGATTCGCATGATACCCAAGTGATTTATAGCAGTTAGATTTGGTCATAACCACAAAAACAATGGAGGCTATTAAGCAATTGTGCAAAGTAAATGTTGTGGATTTCTATGAGCTATACAATGCCTTGTATTATTCATTTCGGGTAGCAGTAGCCAAGTAACATGTAAAATGCGTATGTTACTAAATATTCCCTATAAGAAATGCGACCCTCACAATGTATTATTTATAATGTTCACCTATTTCAAAATATGTTTAAAGAAACACTTGTATAGCTCTACCATCCAAGCCATGTACTAATTGAACATGTAGGCACATCCCAAAGTATRCATGGCATAKTGCAAGARGAAGTATATTTAGATCAAMCACTTGGATTTGAAGTCAAAGGAYAAGAGGATAAAGTGTACAAGMTGAAGAAAACCTTGTATGGCTTGAAGCAATCTCCAAGCTTGGTAYGGTTCCAATTGAATCTTACCTAATCAACACTTGATTAGAGTAGTAAAGAGCCCACTCTTTATACAAAATCAAATCAAGAAGGTAAATYCTCATTGTTTGTCTCTATGTTAATGATATGATCTACACATGTAATCTTATGTTAGAAAAATTTAAAGTTTCCATGAAAATAATGATATGATCTACACATGTAATCTTATGTTAGAAAAATTTAAAGTTGCCATGAAMACATAATTTGAGATAATTGATCTTGGTCTCATGAAACACTTTTTGGGAATTGAAGTTGATTGATCTGTCCATGGTATTTTTGTCTGTCAATAAAAGTATGCTACAAACATTTTGAAAATGTTTAAAATGAATGAATGCAAGCCAACAAAAAATCTTATTGCAATAGGAAAAAAATTGAGTAAACAAGATGAAGGCAATAGTTGATTCGACATTATATAAGAGGTTGGTAGGTAGTCTCATTTATCTTAATCAACCAGATCTGATATTATGTATGCAAGAGTTTTATTCTCAAGTTTATGGAATCTCCCAAGGATTCACATTGGAAAGTTGGAAAAAGAATCCTAAAGTATCTTGTACCTGGATAATCAACTATGGTTGTGGTACACAACTTCTGAATATCATTCACCTACAAAGTACACAAAGAGTGACTTTCCAATAAACTTGGATGATAGGAAAAACAAATCTGGTTATGTTTTTCATTTGGGAACAAATCTAATTTCATGGGCATCTGAGAAACAACTCATAGTTGCAATATCTTCAGCACAGGTAGAGTATGTAGCTGAAACTTTCACATATTGTCAAATATTATAGCTAAGACTCTTGAAAGATCTAGCACATATGGAAAAGGAGCCAATTTCTATTTTCTGTGACAACAATTCAACCATCACATTGGCAAAGACTCACGTGTTTAACAAAAGCAAACATGTTGACACTAACTTTCACTTCATTCAAGAACTTGTGAATAATGGTGATATTTCTCTTCAATTCTCAAGTAGCAGACAATTTTACTAAGCCATTAAGAAAAAATTGTTTTTGAATTTCAAAAACATTAAGGAGGGGTGTTAAAGTTAATGTCCCTATCTGTGATCTCATTTAGTCTTCAATTAATTTATTGTTTTGTGCAAAGTAATTAGATATTTGTTGAGATCTGATTTTTATTTTGAATATCCTTATATTCTGTTTAACACTATTTAACAGTTTTCTCACATCTCTTTTTATTTATTGTTTTGCTTCTCTACCTCTCTTAATTTGATAGTTAAATGAATATGCACACATCCATTATAACAAGCTTTCTTATAACCTTAAAATAATACAAAGTTTTCAACCTGTATAAATGTTATAATTGTCTGTTACAATAATGTGTTTGGCATTTGAAGTTGTGGAACTTCTGTACATGTGTGAGTTCCAAATGGACGCCATGTTAGATCTCCCCTTTAAATGTTCTCTGTTTAACAACCATGATAATGGTCGCAGGTCATTGAGCTTACCAATTCATTGTAAGTTTGGACAAACCTCTTAAATATCTTCTATTCTTAACTCTAATATTGTTCTAATTTGCCAATGCGGAAATACAAATTAACATAAGACAATCAATAAGAATGCAGACAAGAAACACAGTTATTTACGTGGTTCACCTAAAGGTTGGGCTACGTCCACCAAGCATAGGTATCAGTTGTCTTATTATTCAGATCATGGAGATTACAACAACTCACTCACATCTTTCACCACTCCATATTTGCCTCTATGGGCTTACATAATTTATATACAATTACATGGAAAAATGATTATAGAATGCGCTCACAACAAATTCTGACTTGGGCTGAATAGTTACAACCAACGCTGAATTTTCGGATCTGAAATCCTAATCATGGGAAATTCGTTGTCACCGTTTCCAACAATCTCCACCTTGACAACAATTAACCTGATACCTTTCTCTTTCTTTTGTTCATCACCTTTTCTGCAAGCCAAGAGAAGCCAAGCACCATTGTAGCTTGTCTAACAGTACTGGTTTTTTGAACATGTCTTCACAGTTCTCTTTTGTATGCACTTTCTCAAGAGAGACTCCACCTTCATCGATGACCTGTCTTACAAAATGGTACTTGATAGGTATATGTTTTGTTTTAATGTGGTAGGCTGGATTCTTAGCCAAGTGAATAGCACTCTCACTATCACATAGTAACTTTACTTTGTCCTGCATCCTTCCAAACTCACCAAACAAACCTTTCAACCAAACTACCTCTTTGCAAGCATGTGAAGCAACTACATATTCTGCTTCTATAGTGCATAAAGCAACAATGTTCTGTATCTTTGACATCCAACTAATAGATCCACCTACAAGAGTAAAGACATACCTTGAAGTCGACCTTCTCTTGTCCAGATCACCTGCAAAATTAGAATCAACATATCCATAGACTAACTCACAACCACTGTTATAGGTGATACTGTAATCACTTGTGCCCCTCAAATATCGAAGCACCCATTTCACTGCTGCCCAATTCTCTTTACCTGAATTTTCCATAAACCTACTGACAACCCCAACTACATGTGAAATGTCTGGCCTTGTACTAGCCATCGCATACATTAGACTTCCTACTGCATTAGCATATGGTATTCGAGACATATATTCCTTTTTTTTCTTTTGTACTAGGACATAAACTTGAAGAAATCTTAAAATGGAAAGCCAAGGGGACTGAAACTGGTTTCACATCGTTCATACCAAACCTCAAAAGTATCTTCTCAACATACTTTTGTTTTGACAACCAAAGATTACCATTCCTCATGTCTTTGAATATCTCCATGCCCAAAATCTGCCTTGCTAGTCCTAGATCTTTCATATCGAACATCCTAGCCATCTGAGCCTTGATCTCAGTTATGATTTTGCTTGCTAAAAGCATATCATCAACATACAATACTAAGATAATGAATATGCCATTATTCAATTTCTTAAAGTAGACACAATGATCATACTCACTCATATAATTCTGTCTCACCATGAAAGAGTCAAATTTCTTGTACCATTGTCTGGGCAACTGCCTCAGACCATACAATGATTTCTTGAGCCTGCAAACAATTTCTTCCTGCGATTTTGAACGAACCCTTTTGGTTGTTCCATGTAAATTTCCTCATCCAAATCTCCATGTAAGAAAACAGTTTTAACATCTAGTTGCTCCAACTCCAAATTAAGCAATGCAACTAATGCTAACACAATTCGAATTGAAACCGTCTTTACAACTGGTGAAAAAATATCATGAAAGTCAATACCTTCTTTCTGAGAATACCCTTTTGTAACCAGCCTTGCCTTGTACCTTTCCACCTTATCATCAACACCCTTCTTTAGCTTGTACACCTACTTGCAACCTACAGTTTTTCTGTCTCTTGGAAGCTCTACCAGGTCCCATGTAGCATTCCTCTCTAATGCTTTCATTTCATCCTTCATCACTTCTTTCCATTTATCACTATTTGAACCCTTCACAACTTCCTGATAGCACGAAGGTTCATCATCATTAGTACTTAAAGAAACTGATGAAACAAAATCATCATACCTTCTTGGAGGAACTCTGACCCGTGTAGACCTCCTTAGGGAAGTTTGTGGTTCATCCACAATCTGTTGAATGTCATCATCATCCACGTTTTCTTTTGTAGGAACTTCTTCATGAAAATCTTCAGAAACTTGTTCATGTTCACTTTCATCTGTATTTGAATTGGTTTCATACTGATTCTGTTGATACTTAGGTACTTGTTGTTTCATTTGAACATCTACATTTGATTTGATGAGAGATGATTCATCAAATATTACATCTCTGTTAATGGTGATCTTGTGGGCAGTAGGATCCCACAACCTGTACCCCTTAATACCATCACCATATCCAACAAAGATAAGCCTTTTTTATTTTGGATCTAATTTAGAACACTGATGTTTCGGAATTAGAGCATAGGCATCACAACCAAAAACTTTAAGATTAAAATAATTACAAGGGTGACCTGTCCATACCTCCTCAGGAATTTTGCATTCTATTGTTGTTGATGGTGATCAATTCACCAGATAAAAAGTTGTAGTTACTGCTTCCTCCCATAGTTCCTACTGCAAATTGGCATTACTAAGCATACTCCTTGCTCTCTCTAGAAGAGTCTTGTTCATGCGTTTAGCAACTCCATTTTGCTGAGGAGTATAGGCAGTGGTTTTATGCCTATCGATCCCAAATTCTTTGCAATAATTCTCAAACTCCATTGGCGTAAATTCACCACCATTATTTGTTCTTAAACATTTAATGAATCTACCAGTGCTCTTTTCCACTAAAGCTCTAAACTGCTTGAAAACTGTAAATACATCAACCTTACTCTTTAACATATAGATCCACACCTTCCTAGAGAAATAATCTATAAAAGTTACTAAATATGATGATCTTCCATATGAAATAGTAGGGGATGGTCCCCAAACATCAGAATTGACATAGTCTAGGATTCCTTCACTGGTGTGTCTTCCGATTTTAAATCTCTGCCTATTATGTTTTCCATAAACACAGTGCTTGCAGAAATCTAACTTTAAAGACTTTAGGCTAGGAAGTGACTTGCGATCAGTTAATACCTTTAATCCTTGTTTTCTTGACATATTCCCCAACCGTTGATGCCATAGTCGAACACAATCACTGTAGTTCTCAGATACCGCTATCACATGATCTGATTCAGTCCTCCCTTCTAACAGAAATAGGTTACCAACGTTCTTTGCTTTCATAACCAGTAGAATTCCTTTGTAGACCTTCATAACTCCACCTTGAACAATAGTCTTTTAACCTCCTCTGTCTAAGACTCCCAAAGAGATTAGGTTCTTCCTAAGATCAGGTACATGTATTACATCAGTTAGTATTTTAACAGTTCCATCAAACATTTTAATCCGGATGCTACCAATTCCCACAACTTTAGATGAAATATCATTACCCATGTAAACTACTCCATCATCTATAGACTAGTAAGTAATAAACCAGTGTCTATGAAGACACATGTGGATTGAAGCACTAGAATCTAATAGCCATTATTGATCATGAAGTGAACCAATACTAATTGATAAAACTTCATCAACCATACCTGAGCTTGTTGACGAACCTATTTCAGTTGCATTTTCTTCCTTCGTCTCTTTTGGAGGGTCTTCTTTGGAGGCTTGTTGTCGCTTCCAACAGTCTTTCTTTAGGTGTCCAAATTGTCCACAAAACCAACACTTGAGCTTGCTCTTTCTTCCCTTCGACTTTGACCGAGAGAAATCCCTCTGACCTGTCCTCTTTCTTTTGGTCTGCCTCTGATCACCAATGCCTAAGATGTAGAGGTTTCTAGATTGGATTTCTTACTTGTTTCCTCATACAGTAAAGCTCCAACAGTATATTCAAACTCAATACTTTCTGTCGAACTGAAACTAATAGAAGTAACGAAATGATCCCATGACACGGGCAAAGAACACAATAATGTAATTGCCTTATCTTCGGATTCAAATTTCACTCCCATGCTATCCAACTGGACTAGAAGAGTATTGAAAGTATTCAGATGATCAGCTATTTTTGTACCTTCCTTCATGTGCAAACTGTACAATTTCCTTTTCAGGAAGATCCTGTTTGTCAATGATTTTGTCATGTACAGGCTTTCCATCTTTGACCACATACCGACTGTTGTCTTCTCTGTAACAATGTTGAACAATAAATCTTCAGCCAAACACGGGTGTATGGCATTCAATGCTCTTGCATCCTCTCATCCCATTCTTTGTCTGTTATGGACGTAGGCTGCTTTGTTTTTCCCAAAAACACCTTCACCACGCCTTGTTGCACGAGCAGATCGTGCATCTTGACCTTCTAGATCTCGAAATTGTTCTTACCATTAAACTTTTCAATTTTGAATTTAGCACTCTGCATCTTTTTCATTAAAGGAAACATACACCACTTTTTGTAATATCCAAGGCCCTTTCAATAAAGTATGTGGAGGAATAATCCTTACAAAGTTTAATAAAATAAAAAACTTTTACTAACTTCTCCTCTTCTTTAAAAGATTCACCTTTTAAATTTACTTTATACCTTTTACTCCATAAAAGAACCTTAAATATATATATATATATATATATATATATATATATATATATATATATATATATATATATATATATATATTTATCCAGCCACGTGAATCCACTTTTGAAAACAACTCTCCCTTCATAGGTATAGCCAGCGCTGAAAATGAAAATGAAAACAACCAACATGTGGCCTTTTTCGCCAACTTAATTCATTTACGTGGTTCACTCAAACGTTGAGTTATGTCACCTAAACATAGGTATTGATTATTTTATTATTCGATCATGGAGATTATAGTAACTCACTCACATCTTTCACCACTCCATATTTGCCTCTACAAACTTAGATAATTTATATACAATTACATGGAAAACTGATTATAGATTGCGCTCACAACAAAATTCTCACTTGAGCTGAATAGTTACAACCAACTCTGAATTTTTGGATCTGAAATCCTAATCATGAAAAATTCGTTGTCACCGTTTCCAACAAATACTATAATCCGTCCGATTTTTTTTATTAATTTTCATGATGTTTTATCCTAACAGATCTCTTTTATTTTTGGTTGCGAACTTCACTCAGATTCACAGTGAATGAAAGATTCACAGTGAATGAAGTGGTCAATGAGTCTCACTGAATATGTGGTTGGTGGTGTATGTATATCTCCCTGTCTGACGATGATGAGTAGCACATGGATTGGATGGAACACAATTTATTACATAAAACACAAACTCTTTTCTGTTCTGTCGAGCTATCAACTAACAGCTTAATGCACGCTGTACATTTGGCAGGACATTGTTATGCTGCCTTCAGCTTTTCGGTTCTGTCTCGTCATTATTGCCAGAGAATTCAGTCCAGACAATCCAATTTCATATCTGATATGGCCAGAAAAAACACACACATATATATAGTAGATAAAGATATATGAAAATGCCCATAGATTGTATGGCTTTCCTTTTGTCACTCTGCCAGCTACCTTTTGTGGTCAATAGCTTGTCTGATCTCATCCCTATACTGTACAATACAAATTAAATATCAGGATTATGCAATTCCTAGAGTTTGAGCTGAAGTATGCAATTCCTTTTAAGTCTTTTTAGTTATATGTAAACTGAATAAAGTACAAATTAGTTTGGATTGAATTTAATTCTTCATCTCTCTACATCAAATCTTTGATGTAAATTATTGATGTAAATATATTAAAGAAGTTTTTGCAAACTCACATGTGGACATTTTTACATATAATTTTTTCTCCTTCCTTAGTACATCCAATACCTTTCTCACATGTACAATGTGTTTTTCTCAGGTTTTGCTAAAAATAAAGATATCATCTAGATATACAATTACAAAATCATCAATAAAGGGTTGAAAGACATCATTCATGACCCACATTAAGGTAGCAGGTGCATTACATAGCCCAAATAACATTACAAGCCATTCATACAACCCTTGTTTTGTTTCGAAAGTTGTTTTCCAAGCATCACCTTCAGCAATCCGGATTTGATGATACCCACTACGCAAATCTAATTTAGTAAAATAAATTGCATGTTTCAAATGATCAAGCAAGTCATCAATTCGTGGAAGTGGATACATGTTCTTTATTGTGAGTTTTTTGAGGGCCCTGTAATCGATGCACATCCTCCAAGACCCATCTTTCTTTGGAACTAAAACTATTGGTGAGCCACAAGGAGAAGTACTCGGTCGAATGACCCCCTTCTCAATAATCTCTTGAACCTGTTTCTTGATTTCCTCGTTTTGCATTACAGACATCTGGTACATGGCTATGTTCGGAAGTGGCACATCCTGCTACAACTGTATCTCATGTTGTATCTCTCTTTTTGGTGGTAATCCTTTCGGATCTTGAAATAAATCATCATACTCGGAAACAATTTCAATCATTTCAGATTTATTCCTAGGATCACAACATTCGAAAGATTTAGAGATCTCATCATTTTTTACTTTAACCATCATTAATACAAAATTCTTACAAGCATTGACCAACCGTTTCATTTTTCCTACAGAAACTATTGCCAGATTTGCTTTTATCTTATGTGCTCGAACATTGTATTCTACACCATCTTTAAAAAGATGATATTTGTTCTGCTCTCCATAAAAGACTTCTTTCCGGTCATACAAATATGGACTCCCAAGTACAATACCACAAATGTCTAGTAGCACTACATCCAGTTCTACCTCATCCATAAACTTATCAGTAATTGCAAACTTTAAAACACATTTCTTTGTAACTTGCAATTGTGAACTATGAGTAACCCAACCAAGAGGATAGGGTTTTTCATGGGGAATAGTAACTAGATTCAATTTCTTAACCACTTCTTCTGATATCAAATTTACCTGAGAACCACTATCAAATAATGTATCAATTTTTGTATGATTTGCAATGACTCAAACATGAAACAATTCACTTCTCCTTTTATCATTTTTCATAGGATTAGATGGCAGAGTTGTACTTGTACATGCATTAGAACTTGATTTTGCATCAATGGGAAGGGAGATACCTTTACCCTTACCTTGGATTCCGATAGCTGTGATCTTTGTATCTTTGTTTCATCACCTGAGTCAGATCCCAAGTCTTGAATAACTGTTGTAGTAGTTTTTTCTTTCCCTTTATCTTTGTTTCCTCCATACTTCTTTGGCCTTAACTCGGATGAAGTTTCCAACACTTAGAGACATCATGTCCCTTCTGACAATGTGAACATGTAGGCTTGTCACCATCTTTCTTAACTATAGCCATTTTCTTACCCTTATCTTTGCCATTAGTTTTGCTGTCAAACAGATCTCTTCACAAAAGTATCATTAGCATGCTTTCCCCTAGCTTCTAAATGTGTGTCTTGAACACATACATCATCCAAATTACTGGGGTTAAACATCAACAAAGTCTGTCTCAAATAAAAATACATGCCACCAATATACTTAAGAAGAGTTTCGTGTGTATCTAATGAAACATTCAATGGAATAGCCCTCTTTCTGAATTCATGAGTATATTCTTGAATACTTTGTCCTTTATCTTGTCTAAAAGTTTGTCAGCTCATAGTTAATCGTTGCATATGACCTAAAGGATAAAATTGCTTTCTTAATACTTCAATGAATTCATTCCAAACTAAAATTATTTTACCATGCTTTCGAAGATCCTGAATTTTTATCTCCCACCAAGTAAGAGCCATTCCACTCATTCTCAAAGTGGCCAACTGAATCCTGGAAGGGTCATCATTAATGCCCTGCACCCTGCAATATACTTCAAGCTGCTTGATCCAGTTATCTAAATTTTCAACATTTAAATCTCCATTATAAATTGGTAATTCAAACTTAACATCCAATTTGAAATAAGGCATATTAGAATTTGCATTATGTGAATGAGAAGTATGAGAAGACGAGGAAGATTGATTAGTTTTAGAAGGATCACTATCACCTCCTACTCCTTTACCCTTTTCTTCCTTCTTAACTTTTGCATCTTTGGATGGAGCTTCTTCTTCCTTCTTCTTTCTTTCTGCTCGCTCATCGAGAGGAATTTCCATCATGCCTTTCATGCTGATAAAAGTTTCCAAAAACTTAGTTTTGGAAACAACAGGGTTTTCTCGTTCAGCGTGTTCTTCTTCTTCCCCTCATGGAGAAGACATTGTTGTTCTCGAAAATGTCATCCTTGAGCCGATCTCAGGATCACCTTCTTCCAGCTCTCCTTCACCAAGCTTCGACTTGGACCTGGTAAGCATTCAAAACTTGCACAAGCAGTTACCCTACTCTGATACCATAACATGATCCGTTGGATCTCAACATATGTGCATTTAAAAGTTATGAATGCTTATGATTAGTTTACAATTGAAAAATTAAATGCTTTAATGTACAAATCAAATGCTCAAATCTGCAAACTGAGAACAATTTGAAAGAGAACATGAAACAAACAAATGAGAGACAAGAACAAACGAAGTTCACCCCCTTCATTGGGCTACATCTCTGGGTCCCTGTCTAGTGGGTACCGATCCATTAAGTTTTGTTTATAAAAAAGGTACAAATGGTTTCAGACCTGCAACTCAACTTCTACAGATCCAGAATAATATGTTGAACAAAATTCCTTAAGACCTCTCCCCTTGAAAAGTACAAATTGGCCTCCAAAATGGCTTGGAAAGACAAATACACAGTGAGAACAGTCGACTATAATATTGACAACATCTGGAAATCTCTGCATAAAGAAATCTCTGTCTCGTAATGGCCAAAACGTCGAGTTAAATAGGCCGAGGTCAAGAGTTTGACCCCTGAACTTGGTGCGTTTCAATCTATCTTTGCGCGATTTGATAACAAAAAGGATAATCTTCACGCTCTATTCATAGCTGAAACTCCAAGTATTATGAGTGTTCAAACCTCCACGCATTCCTTTTTAGCATGGTATTGTTATGTTATAGTTTGTAATGGTTATAACATATAACAATATGTTATATTTGCACATATCACGCCAAACCTGTTAACAAAACCCCGCGCAACTAATTTGTTTGTTATGATATGGCGAACCATATATTATTTGACAAGTACTTCACCATTGTACCATTTGTTTCTGATTTTGGATTGGTTGAATTTTTAGCGATAAATGACACCCTGGATCATTCCTCCCCACTGAGAGCTTTTGGACCTCCAAAATCCTTGGTTCACCCCGCAAGTAAGTGAGGGTACAACTCCCTCACTTTTTCAATCTCCATCCATCTTTCTTTGCTAGGATTCATTCCTTTAAGCCCCACTCGAAGGTACTCAACATTCCCTCTTCGTGAAGTCCTTTTGTTTCTGTCAAGAATGACATGTTCCTTTAACTCATTCATATATTCAAGTGCCATATCATCAACTGAAGGAATCTGCACGTTAGTTTACTCATCCATGATCATAGGAGGCTCATACAATTTAAGATTCTCAACATTGACAACTGAATAGATATGCATGTATGGAGGCAAATTTAAGCGAAAAACATTAGTACCGATCTTTTCCAAGATCTCAAAAGGACCATACCTGATAGGCTTAAGATTTTTACCTTCACCTTTCATTCGTTCTTTGGTGATATGTAACCACACTCGGTCTTCAACTTGAAATTGATGATTAACTCTATGCTTATCATGTCTGGATTTGTACTTTGCCTGGCTCTTCTCCAACTATTCTTGAACTTCCTGCTGCACTGCTTGGATTCTCTGAATGAACCTCAGAGCTTTATCGACATCCTGATTTTAATCCACTGCATCTTTTCCAAAAAATAAGTCCATAGGTGTTTTTGGTAGATACCCAAAACATGTTTCAAAAGGAGATCTTTGAGTGGAAGAATGAACTGCATGGTTGTAAGCATGTTGTATATACTACAACTGCTCATCCCAAAGTTTAGGATGTTTAATACAATATCCTCTGAGAAGATGAATCACTGTCCTGTTCACTACCTCTGTTTTCCCATCAGTATGTGGATGAAATGATGTACTTTTCTTAAGTCTGGTATCCATAATCTCCCATGAAGTTGACCAAAATTTCCCCAAGAACCGGGAATCCCGATCAGATACAATAGACATAGGTAGCCCAAAATGTACCCAAACATTCTGAAAGAATAATTGAGTTGTTTGTTCAGCTGTGACCTACTTTTTACATGGCATCAAAATACACATTTTGTTGAACCTATCCACGAAAACAAACAAGTAATCATGCCCTTTTCTGGACACAGGTAGCCCCCCCTACAAAGTCCATAGAAATGATTTCCCAAGGACGAGAAGGTACTGGAAGAGGTGTGTACAATCCCAATTTCCTATTGCTAGGTTTACTTGTTGCACACATAACACACCCTCTTATATATTTAGCAACAATTTCCTACATTTGAGGCCAATAACAATGATTCTATAGTAGTGACAAAGTTTTGCTAACTCCAAAATGACCAGCAATCAATGAACTATGTTCTTCTCGAATTACATGTACCCTTTCTTTCTCTAGAACACAAAGTTTCCTAAGATGATATAATAGTTGATTATGCACATAATGATTTTCTTCCCGTTTACCATGTATTAGTGATGCATACACCTTCTTAAAATCTTTATCTTCTACATACTGTTCAATATAACTTTCATGTGTTAATGAATTGTTTTGAAGAATGATGGATGCATTTGTAAGAGGCCTTGACAACATGTCTGCTACTTTGTTATGAATTCCCTTTTTGTACTTAATTACCAAATGAAACTGTTGTAAGAAACCCATCCATCTAAAATGCCTACTTTGTTGTATTTTAGTTTGAGATTGTAGATATTGAAGTGGTTGATGATCAGTGTGTATGATTGTTTCTTTACCCATGATATAATGCTTCCACTTCTTTACACTTTGCACTAAAGCATACAACTCTTTGTCATAAGTAGGATAGTTACTTACCGTAGTAGAGAATGTCTCTGAATGGTAACAAATCGGCTTCCTTCCTTGCATCAAAACTGCTCCCAGGGAAAACCCACTTGCATCGACTTCAATCTCGAATGGCTGTTGTAAATCTGGCAATGTTAGAACTGGTGTTGTGATGATATTTTCCTTCAAAGTGTCGAAGGATTTCTGATGCCAGCCTCCCCACTGGAAAATATGGTTCACAGTTGTCAAAGCATGTAATGGTGCAGCAATGGAAGAAAACCCATATAAAAATTTCCTCCAATATTGAACCACACCCAGAAAACTTCTGACTTCAGTAACTGTATTAGGCCTTGGCCAGTTTACAATGGCACCAACCTTGGCGGGATCCACTCGCAGGTGGCCTCCACCAATAATATGGCCTAAATATATTAAAGAATTTTTTGCAAACTCACATCTGGACATTTTTACATATAATTTCTCCTTCCTCAGTACATCCAATACCTTTCTCACATGTACAATGTGCTCTTCCCAGGTTTTGCTAAAAATAATGATATCATCCAGATATACAATTACAAAATCATCAATAAAGGGTCAAAAGACATCATTCATGACCCGCATGAAGGTAGCAGGTGCATTACATAGCTCAAACAACATTACAAGCCTTTCATACAAACCTTGTTTTCTTTTGAAAGTTGTTTTCCAAGCATCACCTTCAACAATCCAGAGTTTATGATACCCACTACGGAAATCCAATTTAGTAAAATAAATTGCATGTTTCAACTGATCAAGAAAGTCATCAATTCGAGGAAGTGGATACCTGTTCCATATGGTGATTTTTTTGAGGGCCCTGTAGTCGATGCACATCCTCCAAGACCCATCTTTCTTTGGAACCAAAACTATTGGTGAGCCACAAGGAGAAGTACTCGGTCGAATGACCCCCTTCTCAATTAGCTCTTGAACCTGTTTCTTGATTTCCTCATTCTGCATTACAGACATCTGGTACATGGCTATGTTCGGAAGTGGCACATCCTGCTGCAACTATATCTCATGTTGTATCTCTCTTTTTGGTGGTAATCCTTTCGGATCTTGAAATAAATCATCATACTCGAAAACAATTTCAATCATTTCAGATTTATTCCTAGGATCACAACATTCGAAAGATTTAGAGATCTCATCATTTTTTACTTTAACCATCATTAATACAAAATTCTTACTAGCATTGACCAACCGTTTCATTTTTCCTACAGAAACTATTGCCAGATTTTCTTTTATCTTATGTGCTCGAACAATGTATTCCACACCATCTTTAAAAAGATGATATTTTTTCTGCTCTCTATAAAAGACTGCTTTCCGGTCATACAAATATGGACTCCCAAGTACAATACCACAAATGTCTAGTGGCACTATATCCAGTTCTACCTCATCCATAAACTTATCAGTAATTGAAAACTTTAAAACGCATTTCTTTGTAACTTGCAATTGTGAACTGTGAGTAAACCAACCAAGAGGATAGGGTTTTCCATGAGGAATAGTAACTAGGTTCAATTTCTTAACCACTTCTTCTGATATCAAATTTACTTGAGAACCACTATCAAATAATGTATCAATTTTTGTATGATTTGCAATGACTCGAACATAAAACAGTTCACTTATCCTTTTATCATTTTTCATAGGATTAGATGGCAGAGTTGTACTTGTACATGCATTAGAACTTGATTTTGCATCAATGGGAAGGGAGATACCTTTACCCTTACCCTGGATTCCAACAACTATGATCTTTGTTTCATCACCTGAGTCAGATCCCAAGTCTTCAATAACTGTTGCAGTAGCTTTTTCTTTTCCTTTATCTTTGTTTCCTCTGTACTTCTTTGGCCTTAACTTTGGATGAAGTTTCCAACACTTAGAGACATCATGTCCCTTCTGACTATGTGAACATGTAGGCTTGTCACCATCTTTCTTAACTGTAGCCATTTTCTTCCCCTTATCTTTGCCTTTAGTTTTGCTGTCAAATTTAGCATATCTCTTCACAAAAGTATCATTAGCATGCTTTCCCCTAGATTCTAAATGTGTGGCTTGAACACATACATCATCCAAATTACTGAGGTTAAACATCAACAAAGTATGTCTCAAATAAGAATGCATGCCACCAATATACTTAAGAAGAGTTTCATGTGTATCCAATGAAAAATTCAATGCAATATCCCTCTTTCTGAATTCATGAGTATATTCTTGAATACTTTGTCCTTTAGCTTGTCTAAAAGTTTGCCAGCTCATAGTTAATTGTTGCATATGACCTAAAGGATAAAATTTCTTTCTTAATACTTCAATGAATTCATTCCAAACTGAAATTATTTTACCCTGCTTTCAAAGATCCTGCTGAATTTTTCTCTCCCACCAAGTAAGAGCCATTCCACTCATTCTCAAAGTGGCCAACTGAATCCTGGAAGGGTCATCATTAATGCCTTGCACCCTGCAATATACTTCAAGCTGCTTGATCCAGTTATCTAACTTTTCATCTTCTAAATCTCCATTATAAATTGGTAATTCAAACTTAACATCCAATTTGAAATAAGGCATATTAGAATTTGCATTATGTGAATGAGAAGTATGAGAAGACGAGGAAGATTGATTAG
>JZKD02S0073088.1:40794-51228 GCA_000966675.3 Picea glauca | reverse complement strand
TGGTCATTTTGGAGTTAGCAAAACTTTGTCACTACTACAGAATCATTGTTATTGGCCTCAAATGCAGGAAATTGTTGCTAAATATATAAGAGGGTGTGTTATGTGTGCAACAAGTAAACTTAGCAATAGGAAATTGGGATTGTACACACCTCTTCTAGTACCTTCTCATCCTTGGGAAAGCATTTCTATGGGCATTGTAGGGGGACTACCTGTGTCCAGAAAAGGGCATTGTGACATCCCCAAAAAATAAAATATTTTTGAAATTTAAAATTGCTGGAAATTTATTCCGCTTTTAGTAAATTGGAATTTGGAATTTTTTTCCATTTATGGCAATTCCAAATTTCAAATTTGGTAATTGTAATTAATTATTTTGATTTTTGGTAGAGACTTGATTTGACCCAACTAACTATTTGACTATGACACTTGTATGGAAACAAAATATTTTATATTGATTGTAGGAGGACAAATGGAACAACCATGTTAAATTTAGATGACCATGACTCCATGAGTGGGGAATATGTTGGAACTACCTCTGGGTTGATTATTACAAGTGGAAAATTAGTGATTTGGTCATTGGCAGCCCCTGAAAATCAGGGATTTAGAAAGCTGCGAAAATTCTCAAGGGAGGGAAAAGACCTCGGCAAATGATAAATAGCATATGAGAGGAGGTAGGATGCTACCAAGTATGCTGGGAAAGGAGACTTTTGATTTACTTTCTATTATGAACACTGCTTAAGTGTGAGGCAAGGGAAAAACTATTGGAGTTGTAGGACATATATGAAGAGAAGCTTTTCCAAGTTCGCCCTCATGGATTCATGGTCAGGCTAGGGGGTGAATCGGGCAAGTAGTTTGGCTGCCTGTTCTACGGTTGGGAGGAATGTGGTTGTTCCCTTTGTCTTCCAGCGATTATTTCAGATATGTTATTTCTGTCCCTTCTTTGATTGAATATTAAATGGTTACATATTTGATAGAATGTATCTGTTAGAAATAATATTAAGGATGAAAGATCAAATGCATCCTATTGCAAACTTAGGAATTGTTAGAATGTCTCTCTTCTAGTTCGGAATGGATTATCTTTGTTGCATCTCATTACTGTTATGAATACTAGTTCCTGAAAGTACACTAGCTAGAAGAATATGACTAGTCAATTCTTAGAGAAGATTTGTGCTATGGTTTGGATTACTACTGTAGTAAGATAAAACATCATAGTTGAAAACCCCAAAAGTAAATTGTGATGCAAATTTGAGTTTACCTACATATTGAATGCAAATGGAAAACTGCATAGTGTATAGATTGTAAGTATGTAATTATTTCACCACCTGTGCAAATGGTGAATCGGTGGTCGTCTTGACCTTTCAAGACTCGAGGACTAAACCACCGATTACATTTTTGTTTTACATAATTTAAACGGTGGCCGCCTTAACCTTTACAGGCCACAAAACACCATCACCGCCTTGATTAAAATCTCTTAGGAGATTGAAGGGTCAATTTTATGCATTTAAATACCAGAGTCGAAATTGTAATAGGGATGAGCTTGACAACAATTTTTGAATTGAATTTGTCACTCTGTGTTTTATTTTACTGTGTTTGTAAACTCTGTTCATGTTTTTCATTTTTTCGGCATTTCAGAGTTTATTGGTTCAAGTTGCGTGGAGTTCTTTTGTTCTTGCAAACGCCGAAACCCGAAGTGGCCCCATAGCCTAATCGAATTTCGTGATTCGGCGATTACCGTTGTATGTTGTTCATGCATCAAGCATTACCAAACGTCGAAACCCCATATTGGCTGGGCCCATACTTTTTTCGTGATTTCGCTATTCGACGTTTGACGTTGTGCAGTGTTTTGCATCGGGAGTTAGTAAACCCCGAAACCCGAAATTGTTGGGCCCACACCCTAATAACATTTCGCAATTCGGCATTTCTTATTTCATTTTGTTTGTGCATCGTGTGTTCGTAAGCCACGAAATCCCGAACCCCGAAACTCCAAAGTGCTGGTCCCACAACCTTTTCTCATTTCAGGATTCGGCAAACCGCGTGGTCTTTTGTTTTTTGTATTCGGTGTTTGTAATTTCCGAAACCCGATTGACCTCCGTTTGTTTTTTCACACACACACACACACACACACACACACACACATATATAGACACGTTTGATCTATAAAGGGACACACCGCAGTAGAGTAATTAACTAAGATTTCTTTCATGTACCAGCTGAACAATCATGATTTTTTTTTAGAAGATAGCCCTAATCACAAGTGTCTAAGATATATATATATATGTATATTTAAAGTACGGAAGTGACCTTGCGAATACCAAGAATTATTATAGACCATCTACAACATTTACACATCTTTATATCAATCGATGTTTAATGAAAAGTTATAGGTTGAAATGTTGGAAAATTATTGGAGTGAATCGAATTAACACAGTTTAATTACCAGAACTAATCATGAGAAGCGCGAAGGCCCAAGGAAGAAGGGACATCCTGAAACTTAAAATATACCCCTGAGTAAATTCCTAACTGTGTAAATAACAACACAATCACCTAAAAGTTCAAAAGGAAAGTCTTTAACACAAGTAAAGTAAGTGCAAATTGAATTCATATACCATCATACGATCTGGAGTCAACTATAAACAAGATACACATATAGTCGGCAATAGCCAAGTACTTTTTCCTTTTTCAAAATCCTTTCGAGGAAGTAGCCAATATGGCGCTGGTATATTAAACCAATAAAATAACCAGTATGTTATTACAAGTAGGCGGAAGGGAAACCCTGTAATTCTTTTAAAAATAGTATTACATATCTCGTTCGGAATTGAAACAAATGAATATATCATGCAGTGTTTTACTTCCAACGATATATTTTTCCATCACAAAACGGGTTACCCTTAATCAACGGCACTGAAACCACGACTTAATATCCATTTCGGAGTTTCAAATACTGGGAGTTGGAGGTGTCAAGGACACTCACGACAAGAATGATGAAATCGTGAAATGTCGAAAGGGACTATTGTGAGTCTCAAAAACCAGAAAGGCAAAACTCTGAAATCCCATCAACCGTCCATCTCAATCGGCTATGTGAACCTTTCGATCACTTCGGAGGTTTTTTTATCATGAATTTTATAATGTTGGAGTCACGATGACTCGAAGGGAAAAACGCCAAAAATCTCGTCAGCCGTTCGATTAAGAAAAGAAGGGATCAGATTATGGAGTTTTGTGAACCGTTGATCTGGCTCCATTTCGAGGATTGCGACTTGCCGAAATACCAAAATGCCAAAGTGTGAAAGGCATTTTGATTAGGCCCGTGGTCACAGCCAGTGGGCATATGGAATAAGCGCGAGACCCAGTACTTGTAATCCAACGGTGCAGGTGAATTTGAATTTGATTGGAGGATTATGAAATATTTGTACTTCGAGTTTAACCAGAAGGCCTTACCTAACCCCTATCCTTTATCCAGATATTTAAAAAAAAAACTACAGGGGTCTATTTATATTTAAACTTTTCGCAAATGAGTATAGACTAATACTCTATTTTTACCTAAGCCCGTTTGGTCGTCTTCATTGTGTGATTATGTGTATGGACTAACGCATGAGGCCTAGGCCATCAACCCCAAAGTCGTTTGTATTGTAAACATATGGTAATGGGTTATTTGTAGGGTCTAACACGTAGGGATTTGTCCATAAAGTCCCAAAGTCTTTTGTGTTGTTAAGACTGTGGTAATGGTTATAGGTACAAACAGATCGAAAAATAATTATAATTACAGGAATTGAAATAAACATTGAAATGAGGAGTAAACACTTATCGTCAATCATAAAACTTTAAGTTGAATGGTAATGACAGTCGATGACAGTAAGGACTCTTGCAAACTTTCAGACTCAAGCTTTATAACAGAAAGCTTACTTGCTTGAATCTAGAACTATTCAAGGATATTTATACAAACAAATTTTTTTTTCCAGACAGTTTTTGAGGTATATTACATATGGTATCAGAGAAAAAGCTACAACACTGGGCCTCAACATGGCCACATTAGCTGCTTAGTATTTATTCTGATTTATGAAAAAACTAATAAATCTTATGGTTACAAACAGAAATCCCTTTCTATTTTTGTAAATTATGGCAGCTCAGGAGGGTGCAGAAATCAGGATGGAAGGAAATCCACAGCAAGGACCTCCTGGAGATCTAAGACAAAACAGTGATGGAAGCTCACCCACGTAAGTGTTGGAAATAATGAGGAATCTTATTGTTGAACTGCAGGTTTTCAAGGCCGACAATGAAAAATTGAAGAAAGCACAGCAGGAACAACAAGAGATAAATGAAGTCCTACTGCGTAGTATGGTAACCAAGAAAATCCCAAAAGACGATAACCACAACGAAGAAGTCATCAAAAGGGCCTCCAAGAATTCTGGACCATAAACAGAAAAAGGAGACAGTTCGTCTGAAGTGACACCTTCAGCTGAAGACAAAACTATACTAGATAGAAAAAGAAAACAGGTAGACCACCTTGAAGGAGAATTTAAAAAGATTAAACCAGCTACCTTTGCTGGAGAATCCAGGACAGAAGAAGAAGCTGAGGCATGGTTGTTGGACATCAAAAAATACTTCCATATCTACAACTATTCCAGCAACATGAAGGTCAAAATGGCCATCTACAATCTGAAGGGGAAGGTCAGCATTTGATGGCAGGACCTGAAATTGGCCAAGGGCATAAAGGAGAAACAGTTGGAATGGTCCGACTTTAAGAAGTATTTCAAAAAACAATACATTTCTGAAAGCTATTATGAAAGGAAGACGAAATAATTTTATGAGTTAGGACTCAGACATATGATGATGGAGGACCTTATAAATAAATTTCTGTAACTACTAAGGTTCGTACCGTACATCCGAGATGATAAGGTAAAAATCCAGTGATTCTTAAGTTGTTTACCGTAGGCCTACTGGGATAGAATTGAGTTTGACAACCCCAAATCCTTGAGTGAGGTATTCAGGAAAGCACGAACGTGCTATGACTAGTATAAATAGAGGGTAGAGTTTCCCAAGAACTAGAAGGATAAAAAGAAATCTTGAATGAACCAGTGGAAGAAGGGATACCAGCCAACTCCTTATTAGAATGCAGCGAAATTTTTTCCAAGGAAGGATTTTCACTCCAATCATCTGAATACGCAAGGTAGTGGTAAACCGGTAAACCCGGGAATGAAGAAGTTTGGGGACAACTCCCACAAGCCATTAAAGTGTTGGGAGTGTGGAGAGCCTCATCTAAGGAGGAACTGTCCAAGTTTAACTTCAGCAAACAGAACTATTGTTCATAATTTGCAGGAAGCCTCGACAGTGGGAGACGTGGGCAGAAGCCTGCATAGGATAAATGCAGCCATAGATGGTCGACAAGCTGACCACCAGTCCTCGGTGGTAGAAATCGAAGGTAAAATCAATAACACTCGAATTTTTGTTTTAAATGACCCTGGAGCTATGTTAAGTTATATTACTCCTAATATAGTAGAGTCGAATAAACTTAAGAAACCGAAGCATGCAAAATCATGGTTGGTACAACTAGCAACATGTACTAAAAAGAAAGTAGTTGACTTTATTTTTGATTTTGAGTTCAACTTAGGTGGTCAAAAGATAAGGACCAATCTAAACATCTTACCACTAGGATCTTATGATATGATTATCGGGATGGATTGGTTGGAACAACACAAAGTAGTACTAGACTGTTATACAAAGATACTTAGCTATAAAGATGATTTTGGCACTATTAGAATAGCCGAAGGCATACCAAAACCTGTATCAGTCAGACAAGTTTCAGCGATGCAACTCAAGAAATGTATTAGAAAGGGATGTCAAGTTTATGCCATCCAAGTGACGAATCTATTAGAAAAAGAAGATAAGCCAAAGTTAGAAGACTTTGTTATCCTACGTGAATTCAAAGACATGTTTTTGGATGAGATACCAGAATTACCTCCTAGAAGGGAAATAGACTTCTCCATAGACCTACTACCCAGTTCAGCCCCTATCTCAAAAGCACCTTACCGAATGAGTCTACCAGAACTAATAGAATTAAAAATCCAATTACAGGAATTGTTGGACAAAGAGTATACCAGACCGAGTGTTTCACCATGGGGGGCACTAGTCCTCTTTGTGAAAAAGAAAGACGGTACTCTAAGACTATGTATCGTTTATAGACAACTGAAAAAAATGACCATTAAGAACAAATACCCCTTACCAAGGATAAATGATCTGTTCGATCAAGTTGGTAGGGCCAAGATCTTTTCAAAATTGGATTTACGATCCGGTTATCATCAAGTTAGGATAAAGGACGAGGACATAAACAAAAAATCTTTTCGAACAAGATATGGACACTATGAGTTTGTAGTCATACCTTTCAGACTCACTAACACACCAACCACATTTATGTGCTTGATGAACAACATTTTCAGTCAGTACTTAGACAAGTTCGTAGTAGTATTTATTGACGATATTCTGGTCTATTCTAAAACATAGGAGGAACATGATGAACACTTAAGAATAGTTCTGCAAACATTAAGGAAACACAAACTATACGCAAAATTCGACAAATGTGACTTTTATCAAAAAGAAATACAATATTTAGGACATGTCATTTCCTTAGAAGGTATTGTCGTAGACCCAGAAAAGATAAAATCCATTATGGAATGGCCAGTACCTAAGGATGTGGCAAATATCCAGTCATTCATGGGAATCACCGGATATTATCCCAGATTTATAGAATGGTTTTCCAAGATAGCCTACCCTATCATGTCATTACAAAAGAAAGGGACCAAGTTTAACTAGTCGCAAAAGTGTCAAGATAGTTTTAACAAGCTGAAATAACTATCGACATCGGCGCCCATTTTGAAGGTACTAGCAGACCCGGATAAAGACTTCACAGTATGTGTTGATGCAAGTAAAGAGGGACTAGGTGGCGTTCTAACTCAGGAAGGGCACGTGATTTGTTACAAGTCCCAAAAATTAAAAGAACATGAGTGAAATTATGTTACTCATGACTTAGAATTGGCAGCAGTAATACATGCCTTAAAAATGTGGCGACACTATATAATGGGCAGAAAATTCATACTATTGACGGATAATAGCGGGGTGAAATATCTGTTTAACCAACCAGATATTAATGCAAGACAAGCAAGGTGGCTAGCCTTCTTGAGAGAATTCGACTTCGAGGTCAGACATATCAAGGGTAAGGAAAATAAAGTAGCAGACGCTTTAAGAAGAAGAGTCCATGGGTTATTTGAGATAAACATCAGCAAGGAAGAAAGTGATCTAGAACAAAGAATAAGGACGACAGGTGTTAACGACGGAAATTACACTAAGATAACGACAGAATTACAAAACAATACCGCCAACTCTGACAAACCAAATCTAAGCATCGACAATAAAGGACCATTACGACTTAAAAACATACTTTACATACCAGATTCAATAGAATTGAAATCAACAATTTTGGACAAAGTGCATAAGAAACCGTATTCTGGCCATCTAGGTTACCAGAAAACAATAACAACACTTAGAAAACTATTTTTCTGGCCTAGTATGAAGGGAAAAATAGCAGAATACTTGGCTAGGTGCCAAGATTGTCAGCAGGTTAAGGTCGAGCACCAGCATCCAACCGGCCTATTATAGCCATTACCAGTACCAGAATGGAAATGTGAGACTATATCACTGGACTTTATAACAGGTTTGCCTAAAACTTATAAACAAAATGATTATATCATGGTTGTAATCGATAAACTCAGTAAGTCTGGACACTTTATTCTTGTAAAGTCTACTTTTAAAGATATAAACATTGTTGAAATATTCATGAAAGAAATTTTTAGACTGCATGGTATTCCTAAAATGGTGATTTCAGATAGAGACGTAAAATTTACATCCTCTTTTTGGAAGGAATTGTTTGCAGGGCTAAACACTAACTTGAATTTCAGTACAAGCTATCATCCACAAAAGGATGGACAGACCGAAAGGACAAACCAAATCATAGAGGATATGCTTCGTATGTATGTAAGAACAAAACCAAGCAAGTGGGAAGACTACCTGCACTTGGTAGAATTTTCATATAACAATGGGTACCAAACTTCGGCTAAGTTGATCCCTTTCAAAATACTGTATGGGAGAAAGTGTATGACTCCAATTAGCTGGCTGACAGACTCATGGTTGGACTAGAGATGCTACAAGAAATGGAGAACATGGTAAGAAAGGTACAATAGAACTTGAAAGAAGCACGGGACAGACAAAAGAGCTATGCATATTAGAAAAGAAGACACTTGGAATTTCAAGTAGGAGACCATGTTTATTTGAAGGTCAAAGCCCGAAAGAGCTCGTTGAAGTTAGGGAATTGTGCCAAGTTGGTACCCAGGTTTTGTGGGCCCTTCAAGATACTAGCTCGAATTGGACCCGTAGCATATCAACTTGCACTTCCAACTAATCTAAGAATTCATAATGTATTTCATGTTTCGTTGTTGAAAAAGTATATTCATGACCCTACTCATAGGATTGATTGGAACTTGCTGCAGATGGAACTTGAAGGCGAGTTCCAGGTGGAACCCCTACGCATTCTAGACTGAAGAGAAATAGCACTTTGGAACGAAGCTGTCACTCAGGTAAAGGTGCAATGGAAGCACTTTAGTCCCGAGGAAGCCACTTGGGAGTTGGAGGGAGATTTGTGGAAATATCATCCAATACTGTTCCAGGAAAGGAACGAACAATGAGGACAGTGTTTTACTAAAGAGGGAAAGGATGTGACATCCCCAAAAAATAAAATATTTTTGAAATTTAAAATTGCTGGAAATTTATTCTGTTTTTAGTAAATTCGAATTTGGAAAATTTTTGCCATTTATGGAAATTCTGAATTTCGAATTTGGTAATTGTAATTAATTATTTTGACTGTTCGGAAGAGACCTGATTTGACCCAACTAAATATTTGACTATGACACTTGCATGGAAACATAATATTTTATATTGATTGTAGGAGGACAAATGGAACAACCATGTTAAATTTAGCTGACCATGATTCCATGAGTGGGGAACATGTTGGAACTACCTCTGGGATGATTACTACAAGTGGAAAATCGGTGATTTGGCCATTGGTAGACCCTGAAAATCAGGGATTTAGAAAGCTGTGAAAATTCCCAAGGGAGGGAAAAGACCTGGGCAAATGATAAATAGCATATGAGAGGAGGCAGGACGCTACCAAGTATGCTGGGAAAGGAGACTTTTGATTTACTTGCTGTTATGAACACTTATTGAGTGTGAGGCAAGGGAAAAATTGTTGGAACTGTAGGACTTATATGAAGAGAAGCTTTTCCAAGTTCGCCCTCATGGATTCATGGTCAGGCTAGGGGGTGAATCGGGCAAGTAGTTTGGCTTCCCTATTCTACGGTTGGGAGGAACATTGTTGTTCCCTTTGTCTTTCAGCATATTATTTCAGATATGTTATTTTTGTCCCTTCTCTAATTGAATGTTAAATGGTTACATACTTGATAGAATGTATCTGTTAGAAATAATATTAAGACCGAAATATCGAATGCATCCTATTGCAAACTTAGGAATTGTTAGAATGTCTCTCTACTAGTTCAGAATGGATTATCTTTGTTGCATCTCATTACTGTTATGAATACTAGTTCCCGAAAGTATACTAGTTGGAAGGATATGACTAGTCAATTCTTAAAGAATATTTGTGTTGTGGTTTGGATTACTACTGTAGTAAGATAAAACGTTGTAGTTTAAAACCCCACAAGTAAATTGTGATGCAGATTTGAGTTTACCTACATATTGAATGCAAATGGAAAACTACATAGTGTGTAGATTGTAAGTATGTAATCATTTCACTGCCTGTGCAAATGGTGAATCGGTGGTCGTCTTGACCTTTCAAGACTCGAGGACTAAACCACCGATTACATTTTTGTTTTACATAATTTAAACGGTGGCCGCCTTAACCTTTGCAGGCCACAAAACACCATCACCGCCTTGATTAAAATCTCTTAGGAGATTGAAGGGGAAATTTTCTACATTTAAATACCAAAGTCGAAATTGTAATAGGGATGAGCTTGACAACAATTTTTGAATTGAATTTTTCACTCTGTGTTTTATTTTACTGAGTTTGTAAACTCTACTCATGTTTTTCATTTTTTCAGCATTTCAGAGTTTATTAGTTCAAGTTGTGTGGAGTTCTTTTGTTCTTGCAAACGCCGAAACCCAAAGTGGCCCCACAGCCTGATCGAATTTCATGATTCGGCGATTACCGTTGTATCTTGTTCATGCATCAAGCATTACCAAACACTGAAACCCCATATTGTCTGGGTCCCATACCTTTTTCATGATTTTGTGATTCGGCATTTGACATTGTGCAGTGTTTTGCATCGAGAGTTAGTAAACCCCAAAACCCAAAATTGTTGGGCCCACACCCTAATCGCATTT
>JZKD02S0073088.1:17077-28823 GCA_000966675.3 Picea glauca | reverse complement strand
AAATTATATGTAAAAATGTCCACATGTGAGTTTGCAAAAACTTCTTTAATATATTTACATCAATAATTTACATCAAAGATTTGATGTAGAGAGATGAAGAATTAAATTCAATCCAAACTAATTTGTACTTTATTCAGTTTACATATAACTAAAAAGACTTAAAAGGAATTGCATACTTCAGCTCAAACTCTAGGAATTGCATAATCCTGATATTTAATTTGTATTGTACAGTATAGGGATGAGATCAGACAAGCTATTGACCACAAAAGGTAGCTGGCAGAGTGACAAAAGGAAAGCCATACAATCTATGGGCATTTTCATATATCTTTATCTACTATATATATGTGTGTGTTTTTTCTGGCCATATCAGATATGAAATTGGATTGTCTGGACTGAATTCTCTGGCAATAATGACGAGACAGAACCGAAAAGCTGAAGGCAGCATAACAATGTCCTGCCAAATGTACAGCGTGCATTAAGCTGTTAGTTGATAGCTCGACAGAACAGAAAAGAGTTTGTGTTTTATGTAATAAATTGTGTTCCATCCAATCCATGTGCTACTCATCATCGTCAGACAGGGAGATATACATACACCACCAACCACATATTCAGTGAGACTCATTGACCACTTCATTCACTGTGAATCTGAGTGAAGTTCACAACCAAAAATAAAAGAGATCCGTTAGGATAAAACATCATGAAAATTAATAAAAAAAATCGGACGGATTATAGTATTTGTTGGAAACGGTGACAACGACTTTTTCATGATTAGGATTTCAGATCCAAAAATTCAGAGTTGGTTGTAACTATTCAGCTCAAGTTAGAATTTGTTGTGAGCGCAATCTATAATCAGTTTTTCATGTAATTGTATATAAATTATCTAAGTTTGTAGAGGCAAATATGGAGTGGTGAAAGATGTGAGTGAGCTACTATAATCTCCATGATCGAATAATAAAACAATCGATACCTATGTTTAGGTGACATAACTCAACGTTTAAGTGAACCACGTAAATGAATTATAAAAGCAAAAAGGCCACATATTGAAGTTGTATGAATTCTCGGATATGGTTTAGCATAACTGAGAGCGTTGTTTTCTTTTTCATTTTCAACGCTGTGCTATACCTATGAAGGGAGAGTTGTTTTCAAAAGTGGATTCACGTGGCTGGATATATATATATATATATATTTAAGGTTCTTTTATGGAGTAAAAGGTATAAAGTAAATTTAAAAGGTGAATCTTTTAAAGAAGAGGAGAAATTAGTAAAAGTTTTTTATTTTATTAAACTTTGTAAGGATTATTCCTCCACATAATTTATTGAAAGGGCCTTGGATATTACAAATAGTGGTGTATGTTTCTTCTAATGAAAAATATGCAGAGTGCTAAATTCAAAATTGAAAAGTTTAATGGTAAGAACAATTTCGAGATCTAGAAGGTCAAGATGCACGATCTGCTCGTGCAACAAGGCGTGGTGAAGGTGTTTTTGGGAAAAGAAAAGCAGCCTATGCCCATAACAGACGAAGAATGGGATGAGAGGATGCGAGAGCATTGAGTGCCATATGCATGTGTTTGGCTGAAGATGTATTGTTCAACATTGTTACAGAGAAGACAACAACCGGTCTGTGGTCAAAGATGGAAAGCCTGTACATGACAAAATCATTGACAAACAGGATCTTCCTGAAAAGGAAATTGTACAGTTTGCACATGAAGGAAGGTACAAAAATAGTTGATCATCTGAATACTTTCAATACTCTTCTAGTCCAGTTGGATAGCATGGGAGTGAAATTTGAATCTGAAGATAAGGCAATTACATTATTGTGTTCTTTGTCCGCATCATGGGATTATTTCGTTACTTCTATTAGTTTCAGTTCGACAAAAAGTATTGAGTTTGAATATACTGTTGGAGCTTTACTGTATGAGGAAACAAGGAAGAAATCCAATCTAGAAGCCTCTACATCTTAGGCATTGGTGATCAGAGGCAGACCAAAAGAAAGAGGACAAGGTCAGAGGGATTTCTCTCGGTCAAAGTCGAAGGGAAGAAAGAGCAAGCTCAAGTGTTGGTTTTGTGGAAAATCTGGACACCTAAAGAAAGACTGTTGGAAGCGACAACAAGCCTCCAAAGAAGACCCTCCAAAAGAGATGAAGGAAGCAAATGCAACTGAAATAGGTTCGTCAACAAGGTCAGGTATGGTTGATGAAATTTTATCAATTAGTATTGGTTCACTTCATGATCAATAATGGCTATTAGATTCTAGTGCTTCAATCCACATGTGTCTTCATAGACACTGGTTTATTACTTACTAGTCTATAGATGATGGAGTAGTTTACATGGGTAATGATATTTCATTTAAAGTTGTGGGAATTGGTAGCATCCGGATTAAAATGTTTGATGGAACTGTTAAAATACTAACTGATGTAATACATGTACCTAATCTTAGGAAGAACCTAATCTCTTTGGGAGTCTTAGACAGAGGAGGTTATAAGACTATTGTTTAAGGTGGAGTTATGAAGGTCTACAAAGGAATTCTACTGGTTATGAAAGCAAAGAACGTTGGTAACCTGTTTCTGTTAGAAGGGAGGACGGAATCAGATCATGCGATAGCGGTATCTGAGAACTACAGTGATTCTGTTCGACTATGGAATCAACGGTTGGGTCATATGTCAAGCAAACAAGGATTAAAGGTATTAACTGATCGCAAGTTACTTCCTAGCCTAAAGTCTTTAAAGTTAGATCTATGCAAGCACTGTGTTTATGGAAAACAGAATAGGCAGATATTTAAAACCGGAAGACACACCAGTGAAGGAATCCTAGACTATGTCAATTCTGATGTTTGGGGACCATCCCCTACTATTTCATATGGAAGATCATCATATTTAGTAACTTTTATAGATGATTTCTCTAGGAAGGTGTGGATCTATATGTTAAAGAGTAAGGCTGATGTATTTACAGTTTTCAAGCAGTTTAGAGCTTTAGTGGAAAAGAGCACTGGTAGATCCATTAAATGTTTAAGAACAAATAATGGTGGTGAATTTACGTCAATGGAGTTTGAGAATTATTGCAAAGAATTTGGGATCGATAGGCATAAAACCACTGCCTATACTCCTCAGCAAAATGGAGTTGCTAAACGCACGAACAAGAGTCTTCTAGAGAGAGCAAGGAGTATGCTTAGTAATGCCAATTTGCAGTAGGAACTATGGGAAGAAGCAGTAACTACAACTTTTTATCTGGTGAATTGATCACCATCAACAACAATAGAATGCAAAATTCCTGAGGAGGTATGGAGAGGTCACCCTTGTAATTATTTTAATCTTAAAGTTTTTGGTTGTGATGCCTATGCTCTAATTTCGAAACATCAACGTTCTAAATTAGATCCAAAATAAAAAAGGCTTATCTTTGTTGGATATGGTGATGGTATCAAGGGGTACAGGTTGTGGGATCCTACTTCCCACAAGATCACCATTAACAGAGATGTAATATTTGATGAATCATCTCTCATCAAATCAAATGTAGATGTTCAAACGAAACAAAAAGTACCTAAGTATCAACAAATTCAGTTTGAAACCAGTTCAAATACAGATGAAAGTGAACATGAACAAGTTTCTGAAGATTTTCATGAAGAAGTTCCTATAGAAGAAAATGTGGATGATGATGATGACATTCAACAGATTGTGGATGAACCACAAACTTCCCTAAGGAGGTCTACACGGGTCAGAGTTCCTCCAAGAAGGTATGATGATTTTGTTTCATCAGTTTCTTTAAGTACTAATGATGATGAACCTTCGTGCTATCAGGAAGTTGTGAAGGGTTCAAATAGTGATAAATGGAAAGAAGTGATGAAGGATGAAATGAAATCATTAGAGAGGAATGCTACATGGGACCTGGTAGAGCTTCCAAGAGACATAAAAACTATAGGTTGCAAGTAGGTGTACAAGCTAAAGAAGGGTGTTGATGATAAGGTGGAAATGTACAAGGCAAGGCTGGTTACAAAAGGGTATTCTCAGAAAAAATGTATTGAATTTCATGAGATTTTTTCACCAGTTGTAAAGACAGTTTCAATTCGAATTGTGTTAGAATTAGTTGCATTGCTTGATTTGGAGTTGGAGTAACTAGATGTTAAAATTGTTTTCTTACATGGAGATTTGGATGAGGAAATTTACATGGAACAACCAAAAGGGTTCATTCAAAATCGCAGGAAGAAATTGTTTGCAGGCTCAAGAAATCATTGTATAGTCTGAGGCAGTTGCCCAGACAATGGTACAAGAAATTTGACTCTTTCATGGTGAGACAGAATTATACGAGTGAGTATGATCATTGTGTCTACTTTAAAAAATTGAATAATGGAATATTCATTATTTTAGTATTGTATGTTGATGATATGCTTTTAGCAAGAAAAATCATAACTGAGATCAAGGCTCAGATGGCTAGAACGTTCGATATGAAAGATCTAGGACCAGCAAGGCATATTTTGGGCATGGAGATATTCAGAGACATGAGGAATGGTAATCTTTGGTTGTCAGAACAAAAGTATGTTGAGAAGATACTTTTGAGGTTTGGTATGAATGATGTGAAACCAGTTTCAGTCCCCTTGGCTTCCCATTTTAAGCTTTCTTCAAGTTTATGTCCAAGTACAAAAGAAGAAAAGGAATATATGTCTTGAATACCATATGCTAATGCAGTAGGAAGTCTAATGTATGTGATGGTTAGTACAAGGACAGACATTTCACATGTAGTTGGGGTTGTCAATAGGTTTATGGAAAATCCAGGTAAAGAGAAGGGGCACAAGTGATTATTGTATCACCTATAACAGTGGTTGTGAGTTAGTCTATAGATATGTTGATTCTGATTTTGCAGGTGATCTGGACAAGAGAAGGTTGACTTCAAGGTATGTCTTTACTCTTGTAGGTGGAGCTATTAGTTGGATGTCAAAGCTACAGAACATTGTTGCTTTATCCACTACAGAAGCAGAATATGTAGCTGCTTCACATGCTTGCAAAGAGGTAGTTTGGTTGAAAGGTTTGTTTGGTGAGTTTGGAAAGATGCAGGACAAAGTAAAGTTACTTTGTGATAGTGAGAGTGCTATTCACTTGTCTAAGAATCCATCCTACCACAGTAAAACAAAACATATACCTATCAAGTACCATTTTGTAAGACAGGTCATCGATGAAGGTGGAGTCTCTCTTGAGAAAGTGCATATAAAAGAGAACTGTGCAGACATGTTCAAGAAACCAGTACTGTTAGAAAAGCTACAATGATGCTTGGCTTCTCTTGGCTTGCAAAAAAGGTGATGAACAAAAGAAAGAGCAAGGTATCAGGTTAATTGTTGTCAAGGTGGAGATTGTTGAAAACAGTGACAACGAATTTCCCATGATTAGGATTTCAGATCCGAAAATTCAACGTTGGTTGTAACTATTAAGCCCAAGTCAAAATTTGTTGTGAGCGCATTCTATAATCAATTTTCCATGTAATTGTATATAAATTATGTAAGCCCATAGAGGAAAATATGGAGTGGTGAAAGATGTGAGTGAGATGTTGTAATCTCCATGATCTGAATAATAAGACAACTGATACCTATGCTTGGTGGACGTAGCCCAACCTTTAGGTGAACCACGTAAATAACTATGTTTCTTGTCTGCATTCTTATTGATTGTCTTATGTTAATTTGTGTTTCCGCATTGGCAAATTAGAACAATATTAGAGTTAAGAATAGAAGATATTTAAGAGGTTTTTCCAAACTTACAATGAATTGGTAAGCTCAATGACCTGCGACCATTATCATGGTTGTTAAACAGAGAACATTTAAAGGGGAGATGTAACATGGCGTCCATTTGGAACTCACACATGTACAGAAGTTCCACAACTTCAAATGCCAAACACATTATTGTAACAGACAATTATAACATTTATACAGGTTGAAAACTTTGTATTATTTTAAGGTTATAAGAAAGCTTGTTATAATGGATGTGTGCATATTCATTTAACTATCAAATTAAGAGAGGTAGAGAAGCAAAACAATAAATAAAAAGAGATGTGAGAAAACTGTTAAATAGTGTTAAACAGAATATAAGGATATTCAAAATAAAAATCAGATCTCAACAAATATCTAATTACTTTGCACAAAACAATAAATTAATTGAAGACTAAATGAGATCACAGATAGGGACATTAACTTTAACACCCCTCCTTAATGTTTTTGAAATTCAAAAACAATTTTTTCTTAATGGCTTAGTAAAATTGTCTGCTACTTGAGAATTGAAGAGAAATATCACCATTATTCACAAGTTCTTGAATGAAGTGAAAGTTAGTGTCAACATGTTTGCTTTTGTTAAACACGTGAGTCTTTGCCAATGTGATGGTTGAATTGTTGTCACAGAAAATAGAAATTGGCTCCTTTTCCATATGTGCTAGATCTTTCAAGAGTCTTAGCTATAATATTTGACAATATGTGAAAGTTTCAGCTACATACTCTACCTGTGCTGAAGATATTGCAACTATGAGTTGTTTCTCAGATGCCCATGAAATTAGATTTGTTCCCAAATGAAAAACATAACCAGATTTGTTTTTCCTATCATCCAAGTTTATTGGAAAGTCACTCTTTGTGTACTTTGTAGGTGAATGATATTCAGAAGTTGTGTACCACAACCATAGTTGATTATCCAGGTACAAGATACTTTAGGATTCTTTTTCCAACTTTCCAATGTGAATCCTTGGGAGATTCCATAAACTTGAGAATAAAACTCTTGCATACATAATATCAGATCTGGTTGATTAAGATAAATGAGACTACCTACCAACCTCTTATATAATGTCGAATCAACTATTGCCTTCATCTTGTTTACTCAATTTTTTTCCTATTGCAATAAGATTTTTTGTTGGCTTGCATTCATTCATTTTAAACATTTTCAAAATGTTTGTAGCATACTTTTATTGACAGACAAAAATACCATGGACAGATCAATCAACTTCAATTCCCAAAAAGTGTTTCATGAGACCAAGATCAATTATCTCAAATTATGTKTTCATGGCAACTTTAAATTTTTCTAACATAAGATTACATGTGTAGATCATATCATTATTTTCATGGAAACTTTAAATTTTTCTAACATAAGATTACATGTGTAGATCATATCATTAACATAGAGACAAACAATGAGRATTTACCTTCTTGATTTGATTTTGTATAAAGAGTGGGCTCTTTACTACTCTAATCAAGTGTTGATTAGGTAAGATTCAATTGGAACCRTACCAAGCTTGGAGATTGCTTCAAGCCATACAAGGTTTTCTTCAKCTTGTACACTTTATCCTCTTRTCCTTTGACTTCAAATCCAAGTGKTTGATCTAAATATACTTCYTCTTGCAMTATGCCATGYATACTTTGGGATGTGCCTACATGTTCAATTAGTACATGGCTTGGATGGTAGAGCTATACAAGTGTTTCTTTAAACATATTTTGAAATAGGTGAACATTATAAATAATACATTGTGAGGGTCGCATTTCTTATAGGGAATATTTAGTAACATACGCATTTTACATGTTACTTGGCTACTGCTACCCGAAATGAATAATACAAGGCATTGTATAGCTCATAGAAATCCACAACATTTACTTTGCACAATTGCTTAATAGCCTCCATTGTTTTTGTGGTTATGACCAAATCTAACTGCTATAAATCACTTGGGTATCATGCGAATCAAATTTCTTATCAGAATCTACAATGTGAAATGAACATTTACTTCGCATAGTTTCTTAATAGTCTCTATTGAAAAAATCTACATGCCATAAATGACTTGATTATCATTCAAATTAGGTTGCTTCTTGAAATTGACAGTGTTAAAGATTGAAAATGCAATAGCATGGCATCCCTTAAACGAGCGAGATGTTATTTCCTTCTAACTCTGATGCCTCTCCAAATGCTATATGAAAAATTTCTAGAAAATCATTGTATTTCAAAAATCTCGTTATCTTAAAACATTCTCAATGTAATGATTATTGACTATTTCTATAGTCCTTTGCATTAACTATATACCCAGTACACATATAACAATGTATTATGCAGATATGCATTTGATTGTTGGCATTTGCAGTTTCAATATCAACTATCGATCTAGGCTATTGATCATTTAACAGTGTGGACAAAGTAGATGTCCATGTCATATTGTTCAAACTTGTAAAGAGACTATTCCTATGGATGTTGTTCAAATTATGTATGAAGCAATATAGTTGTTCGAAGATGTGATGGATATGAGAAAACTGGTTTTTCTTTTCTTATCTGCTATACTTGTATTTTCTTCAATACACTTTTCTATCTGTGAAACGTGCCAACAATATGTTACGGAAGTCCAATTCGTTTATGCCAAACTTGACATTCACTTGCCATTGCCCTTGAATAATGATGCAGGAGAATCATTCCTACTCAACAACACGTCATCAACCAGCACAACAACGTACATGGATGGAGAAGATGTCGAGGAGAGAGAAGCACCAACCTTCTCATTTTGGGATTAAGTATCAAATTTAATGTAATTGATATTGTAAATTCTTGAGGAAGGCAGAGCCATTGTATTTGTACAGGCTGCATGTAAGTCGTCTTTAATGACTGACGGGTAAATGAATTTAGATCCGATTAGGATGAGTTGTAAATTAAATGTAATTGAATGCATTTAGGGAGGAAGGCTCGAGAATCCCTTCTTTTGTGTGAGAATCAATTATATTGAGGGTAGTAGATTGTATTAGGAGAGTGTAAGGATAATAGCTCTCAAGAGAGGAGAATTCTGGAGAAGAGAGAAGAACTGAGACTATGTCGCAGTCCAGTTTTGCAAACACTGTAAACTCTTGTAGAAAACATTCTGATTTAATAGAAAAGAAGATTTTCCTGCATATGAATCTCTATGTACATTCTATGTGAATGAGTATGTGTTTACTAAATGTTTATTGTGCATGTGTAAATGCCATGAGTATATAAATGTCCTATTTGTAGGAATAGATAAAATTCCATGTCTATGTGAGTTTCTGAGTGTTCTGGGCTCTCAAGGTTGTGTAAGAAGTGGACAGTAGAGTTTTTGGAAAGCTATGAAAAGCCAGCGCAAGGAGTGCACTAGAACTCATTCAGGAATTCTATGAGGAGTGTGCGAGGTGGACACACCAGAATCAGTTAATTTTAGAAGGGATAGTGCAAGGAATGCATAGAGCGAGGACAAGGAGTGCGTCTACACTCATAGAAGTGTAAAGTCTCAAGGGAAGGCGAGTGCAAGGAGTGCATGAAGCCAACACTTTGTCAAAGTGTTGGTAAATCTCAGGAGGAAGAGAACGGAGTGCCATGAGGGTGATGAAAGAACACTTTGACTGTGTTCATAAGCTTAGGCGGATGAGCAGGTGCCAAGAAGAAACAAAAGTTTATTTGGAATAACAAAGGGTCGAGCCCCTTTGAAGTTTGAGGAGTTACAAGCTTAGGAGAGAGAGAGCGCTAGTGTGTGCATAGCCTATGCAAAGAATGTAGAGCGCAAGAACTTTCTAAGTTCCAAATTGTGGGAGAAGTGCAAGGTGTGCTCCCATACTTTGTTCGAAGTAACAAGATCAGGAGTGAGTGCAAAGTATGCTCCAGAGGTTGAGAGGTCTAAGTGACGGAGCTCAAGGAGGGATAGCAAGAGTAAGTCCCCATGAGGAGAAATCCCTTTGATTCGAGGTCGAGTAGACGAGATATTTTGGGGAGTAATCATAATCCCTCACAACCATTGGATAAAGGAGAAGGAGCGCAGCTGTTAAACCCCAAGTCCTTTGGACTTCGCTTCTCCGACATTTTTGAGTTGTTTGTTGCAAGTGAGGATTGAAACTCTGAAGACCCGGAATGAATCTCCACTGTAGATTAGTGGGTGACTGTGAGCCGTTGGATCCCCGAGTAATTCAAAGATTTGACACTTCGAGAGAATTTGGCCATTATTGCATGGATTGGAGAATTCCCCGAAGTCCCAAAATCCGCAGTCAATAGTGACTTTTCTTTGATGGGTAAACATGGACCGTAGATTCTGAGTTGTTCAGAATTCGACCATTCGAAAGGTTTTGGGTGACAATTGTTTTGGTGTGGAAAAGTCTACAAGCGAGAAGCCCCAAAGTATTTCGTAGTCATAGATTGTGCCAAAGAGTGGGCATTGTTGATCCTTGAACTCTTTTGGAGTTCGGTGATTCTGATATTCGAGGGAACTGTGTTGTTTAAAGGTTGGAGCAGAGGAAACTCTCGAAGCCCGAAGTTCCGGAGCGTCGGAATAAACTCTTCCAAATTAATCTTGAGGTTTTGAGCCCGAGGTCACATGCACTACTCTGCTGGAGAATGAAGACCCTTGTGAATACAAAATTTCACACAAAGAGAGAAGGAATTTTGTAAGAGTATAATGGTTCGGTGAGGACATGCAAGCCACTTCGGCTCCAATGTAATTTGATCCTAGATCGAGAGGTCGCGTGAGCCCATAGGGGGTTTGCATGAAATATCCTCTGTCACATCGCAAATCCAAACAAATCAAGTTGCAATAAATCACTTCATTATTGAGAAAATTATGTAGGTTTCTAAAAAGAGGGGTGTGCAAAAATCGCAAATGAAAAGTGCCTCTACCAAAAATTTGTGATCTTTTTACATAGTTCAACTTTATTCCGAGCCGTGAATTTTTTTGTTCTATACTTTGATTGGTCCTTCAAAATAATCCTATGCTTAGAGGCACAAGAGATCATTATTATTATTTATTTATTATATAAATTAATTATTAATATTAATAATGTTATGTTGGCAGCCACAAAAATCGTTCTGTATGGTTTGATGATTATAATAAATATAATAATTATATAACTAAACCAAGAATATTGTTATATCCTAGTCACAAAATATGATTACCTATAATTCTCTTTAATGTTATACTATGTACAAAATGTGATTATATATTTTTTAGAATTTTTTTCATTAATATAGATAATAAATAGCATAAAATATAAATAAAATACCAATTATAATAATAAAAAAAATCTTATTGTGGTGTCGACAGTGGAAATTTAATACAGAATTTGATTATACATTTCTAAAGATGATTGAAACGGGTGCATGTACGATAATTTAATAAGAAATTTAGGTATGCACTTATAACAAATGGTTGGAACCCATGCATGTACATGTGTATAACAGGTGAATGTGTGAGTGTTGAAGCTTCGTTGTACTGATCCCAAATAGTTGTGTTCTATTTACTATGTGTTTGTTTTGATGAAGATATATAATTAAGGTTCAATAATTTAATAATTAACTTTTTATTAAATTAGTAAATAATTATTAATCTTTTTAATTATTTGTATAGGATATTTTTTATTAAATTAGTAAATAATTATTAATCTTTTTAATTATTTGTATAGGATTATGTAAAAAAGTTTTGAGAATTTTTTTTATACCAACTAACAAACAACATTATCAAATATTATGTTATAAACCTTTTCCACAATCTCTATCATTTATGCTAATTTCAATCACATACAAAAATCACTGCATTGTTTTTTATGTGTTTTATTTACTAAATATTTACTTTCGGGAATATACATATGCAAGGTATAAAAGTTATATATATCCCAACAATAAGTCTGGAAATATAATTATCTTTTATTAAATTTATAATTAACTTTTATTTTTAACATGTAAAAAGCATTTGGTTAACAATATACATATGCATAATAATACTATATTATCCATAACTTTGGTAACTATTAGAATGAGTGTTAACTT
>JZKD02S0073088.1:0-17067 GCA_000966675.3 Picea glauca | reverse complement strand
ATTGGAAGCACCAACTTCCTTTGATTTCCAACTGTGACCGGAAGGAGGCTCCAACCCCCTAGTTTCTCAGGCTACAACCTGAAGCTCTAACTCCCCAATTCTCTCGCTACTTCTTTTCTTGAATTTCCATAAAAAAAGAAAAATCAATTTATGGAAATTCGGATTTGAATTTTTGAAGGCATGTAATTACTATTTTTATGACTGTTGTACAAGGTTTGACTTGCCAACTATTCTCTTTTGATGGACACAAGGTTTGACTTGCCAACTATTCTCTTTTGATGGACACATGTATGAGACATATTTTTTTAATAAATTAAATGCTAGAAAACAGTGGAACACACAGGTTAAAGTAGTTGACTATGACTCCATGAGTGGAGAACATGTTTGAGATAACTTAGAGCTGATTTTTACAAGTGTTGGAAGTCATAGGAATTATTATATACAACATATGTGTGAGGCAAGATGTTTCTTAGTATGTTGTGGACATGAATATTTGTTGTTATGAGCATAAGTGGTGTAAGGAAAATGATTTTCTTAACTGTATAGAGAGACAATGGCTAAGGATTGATTATGGAGTCATGATCAAGCTAGGGGGTTCTGTATCTACGGTTAGGTGGAATGTGGTTGTTCCATTTGTTTTCTAGCATCACGGTTTCAAATATATATCTTTATTTAATTTTCTGTTGGATTATTGCAACAGTATGTAGCTATAGAATTTGATGCATTTTTAATCAGTTAACTTTATGTAGATTATGGATCTGCAGCTATAAAATCTGATTTATATAGATGTGTTTTTTTATTATGTAGAATCTATTTATTAACATACAACTACATAACTAGATGTATCCTAGTTTTTTTTATGCTGGATATATATAGCTACATAATTTAATATATTCTGTAGAATTTGTATGTATATTATAAAAATAAAACTTATTATATATAAAAGAGTGTATTTCTAGAACTACATATTTATAATATGTATAGAAGATTTTATACATAGAAGAAATAAATAAATATCTGATAGTTTCCAATGAAATAATTGAGAACCAGAATTCTGCAGTTAAATGAAATATAAAGACACATATAAAGCAGAACATGAGAACACCCTTGTAATTAGAAATAAAACTATAAAACTAAAAAAAAATTATGGGAAAATTGGTATATTAATACATTTCTGTGCAATCCCTAAATATTTTAAGTTAAATGAAATATAAAGACACATATAAAGCAGAAGATGAGAACACCCTTGTAATTAGAAATAAGACTATAGAACAAAAAAAAATTATGGGAAAATTGGTATATTAATACATTTCTCAGTGTGCAATCCCTAAATATTTTAAGATAAAAAAGATTGGATAACTATCTTGAATAAAAGAGAGATATTGTAAATGAGACTCTAAAATCATGTCCGTCTAGGTATATGTGAGAATAATATTTGAGAATTTCCTTGATCTGGTAAAAGAAATTTAAGACATCAAAGTATAGTTCTATAAGAAATTTTAAAAGGAATTTCCATATTTCAGCCCAAAATCTATGAAATATGATATTTTTTAATTCATTTTTATTTAAATAAAGTAATCAAATACAAAAGATGTTTCAAGTCCATCCCATTTTAATCTTTTGGTGAAGTATCGATATCAAGAATTTGGAATAATCCTGATATGTATTTTTTATTGTACAGTATATGGATAAGATCAGATTGGCTATTGACCACAAAAGGTAGCTGGTAGACTGACAAAAGGAAAGCCATAAAATCAATGGGCATTTTCATATATTTTTATCTACTATATATGTGTGTGTTTTTTTTTCTGGCCAGATCAGATATGAAATTGGGTTGTCTGGACTGAATTATCTGGAAATTGACCACTTCATTCACTGTGAATCTCTTAGACTTCATTTTTTAATAAGTAGAGACAGCAAGACAGGAAGGATAAAGTACGGTCACCTGTGTCCTCTGGCAAAGCTGACACTGAGTTGAACATCCCTTCACAGAATGAACTGAACGGATATAATTTTATTATTGAGTTACCCGACTGCAATACTATTTAGTTATTATGGAGTTCTGTGTATTGTGAACGTCCGAAAGAAAGGAGTGAAGTTCACAACCAAAAATAAAAGAGATCCGTTAGGATAAAACATCATGAAAATTAATAAAAAAATCGGACGGATTATAGTATTAGAGTTCAGAATAGAAGATATTTAAGAGGTTTGTCCAAACTTACAATGAATTGGTAAGCTCAATGACCTACGACCATTATCATGGTTGTTAAACAGAGAACATTTAAAGGGGAGATCTAACATGGCGTCCATTTGGAACTCATGCATGTACAAAAGTTCCACAACTTCAAATGCCAACACATTATTGTAACAGACAATTATAACATTTATACAGGTTGAAAACTTTGAATTATTTTAAGGTTATAAGAAAGCTTGTTATAATGGATGTGTGCATATTCATTTAACTATCAAATTCAGAGAGGCAGATAAGCAAAACAATAAATAAAAAGAGATGCGAGAAAACTGTTAAATAGTGTTAAACAGAATATAACGATATTCAAAATACACATCAGATCTCAACGTATATCTAATTACTTTGCAGAAAACAATAAATTAATCGAAGACTAAATGAGATCGCAGAGAGGGAGATTAACTTTAACAGGCCTCCTTAATGTTTTTGAAATTCAAAAACAATTTTTCCTAATGGTTTAGTAAAAATGTCTGCTACCTGAGAATTGAAGAGAAATATCGTCATTATTAACCAGCTCTCAAATCAAGTGAAAGCTAGTTTCAACATGAAAGCTTTTGTGAATCATATGATTTTTTGCCAATGTGATGGTTGAATTGTTGTCACAGAAAATAGGAGTTGGCTCCTTTTCCATATGTGTTAGATTTTTTAAGAGTCTTCTCAGCTATACTATTTGGCAATATGCGGAAGTTCCAGTTACATACTCTACCTCTGCTGAAGATAATACAATTATGGGTTGTTTATTAGATGCCCATGAAATTAGATTTGTTCCCAAATGAAAAACATAACCAGATTTGTTTTTCTGTCATCTAAGTTTCCTGCAAAGTCACTATTTGTGTACTTTGTAGGTGAATGATATTTAGAATTTGTGTATCACAAACCATAGTTGATTATCCCTAGAAGATACTTTAGGATTCTTTTTCCAACTTTCCAATGAGAATCCTTGGGAGATTCCATAAATTTGAGAATAAAACTAGTTGCATACATAATATCAGGTCTGGTTGAGTAAGATAAATGAAACTACCTACCATCATCGTATATAATGTGGCTTGCATTTATCCATTTTAAACATTTTCAAAATGTTTGTAGCATACTTAAATACCATGGACAGATAGATCAACTTCAATTCCCAAAAAATGTTTCATGAGACCAAGAACAGTTATCTCAATTATGTTTTCATGGCAGCTTTAAATTTTTCCAACATAAGATTACATGTGCAGATCATATCATCAACATGACAAACAATGATGATTTACCTTCATGATTTGATTTTGTATAAAGAGTGGACTCATTACAACTGGAATCCATTGTTGATTAGGTAAGAGTTGATTCTAATATACCAAGCTCTTCGAACTTGCTTCAAGTCATATAAGCTGTTCTTCAGCTTGTACACTTTATCCTTTTGTCCTTTGATTTCAAATACAAGTGGTTGATCTACATATACTTCTTGTTACAATATGTCATTTATACTTTGGGATGTGCCTACATGTTCAATTAGTACATGGCTCGGATGGTAGATGCCTATAGCTTCATACAATTATTAATTTAATTTCTATGAAGTTAATGTTCATGTCATATTCTTTAACTTTAGTAACTAAGTTTGTCAGTCACCCCTATGTAGACTGTATCTGCTATACAAGTGTTTCTTTAAGCGTATTTTGAAATAGGTGAACATTATAAATAATACATTGTGAGGGTCGCATTGCTTTAAAGGATAATTGCATAGGGCATATTTAGTAGCATCCGCTTTTTACATGTTACTTGGCTACTGCTACAGGAAATGAATAATACAAGGCATTGTATAGCTCATAGAAATCCACAACATTTACTTTGCACAATTGCTTAATAGCCTCCGTTTTTTAGTGGTTATGACCAAATCTAACTGCTATAAATCACTTGGGTATCATGTGAATCAAATTTCTTATCAGAATCTACGATGTGAAATGAACATTTACTTTACACAGCTGCTTAATAGCTTCTATTGAACAAATCTACATGTCATAAATGACTTGATTATCATGCAAATTAGGTTGCTTCTCAAAATTCAACGAGATGTTGTTTCCTTCTAACTCTAATGCCTATCCAAACCCTAAATGAATTTTTTTGGCAAAGCATTGTATTTCAGAAATCTCATTATAAAAAAACAAAACATTCTCAATATAATGATTATTGACAATATTTATAGTCCTTTGCATTAATTATATACATAGTGCACATATAACATTGTATTATGCAAAGGACAAAGTGTGGACAAAGTAGATGTCCATGTCATATTGTTCAAATTTGGCAAGAGACTATGCCTATGGATGTTGTTCAAATTATGTATGAAGCAATATCTTGCTCGGATATGTGATGGATATGAGAAAACTGGTGGTTTCCTTTCTTATCTGCTATACTTGTATTTTCTTCAATACACTTTTCTATGCGTGAAAAGTGCCAACATGTCAGCAACCAACGCAACAACGTACATGGAGGGAGTAGATACCGAGGAGAGAGAAGCGCTAGCCTTCTCATTTTGGGTTTAAATATAAAAAATAATGTAATTAATATTGTAAAGGCTCGAGGAAGGCAGAGCCATTGAATTTGTATAAGTTGCATGTAAGTCACCTTTAATGGCTGACAGGTAAATGAATTTAGATACGATCACGATGACTTGTAAATTAAATGTAATTGAATGCATTTAGGGAGGAAGGCTCGAGAATCCCCTCTTTTGTGTGAGAATCAATTGTATTGAGGTAATAGATTGTATTAGGAGAGTGTAAGGATAATAGATCTCAAGAGAGGAGAATTCTGGAGAAGAGAGATTTTGTAAACATTATAAACTCTTGTAAAATGCATTCTGATTTAATAGAAAAACGGATTTCCTTGCATATGAATCTCTATGTGAGTTCTATGTGAATGAGTATGTGTTTAATGAATGTTTATTGTGCATGTGTAAATTCCATGAGTATATAAATGTTCCCTTTGCAGGAATATATAGAATTCCCTGTGAGAATTTCTGAGTGTTCTGGGATCTCAAGGCTGTGTAAGGAGTGTACATTAGAGTTGTTGGAAATCTCTGAAAAGCCAGTGCAAGGAGAGCGCTATAACTCATTCAGGAATTCTACGAGGAGCGGGTGGGAACACCATAATCAGTTAATTTTAGAAGGGATAGTGCAAGGAATTCACGGAATGAGCATAAGGAGTGTGTCTACACTTAGAGAAGTGTAAAATCTCAAGGGAAGACGAGTGTAAGGAGTGCATGAAGCCAACACTTTGTCAAAGTGTTGGTAAAGATCAGGAGGAAGAGCACATAGTGCTAGGAGGGTGCTCAAAGAACACTTTGACTTTATTTGTAAGCTTAGGAGGAAGAGTGGGTGCCAAGAAGGCACAAAAATGTATTTGGAAGAACAAAGGACAGATCCCTTTGAAGTTTGAAGAGTTGCAAGCTTAGGAGAGAGAGCGTTAGTGTGTGTAGAGCCTATCCAAAGAGTGCAGAGGGAAATGACTTTCCAAGTTCCATATTGTGGGAGAAGCGCAAGGCGTGCACCCATACTTTGTTCGAAGTAACAATCTCAGGAGGGAGTGCAAAGTGTGTGTTAGATGTTGAGTCGTCTAAGTGATGAAGCTCAAGGAGGGATAGCAAGAGTAAGTCCCCATGAGGAGAAATCCGTTTGATCTGAGGTCGAGTGGACGAGATGTGTTCGGGAGGAATCATAATCCCTCACAACCATTGGGTAAAGGAGAAGGAGCGCGGTTTTTAAACCCTGAGTCCTTTGGAATTTGTTGATCCAACATTTTTGAGTTGTCTGTTGCAAGTGATGACTGAAGCTCTGAAGACCCGGAATGAATCTCCACTGTAGATCAGTGGGTGAGTGTGAGTCATTAGATCCTCGAGTAATTCGGAGATTCGACACTTCGAGAGAAGTTGGTTATTATTGCGCGGAGTGGAGAATTGCACGAAGTCCTGAAGTCTGGAGTCAATCTTGATTGTTCTTTGACGGGCAAACATGGATCGTAGATTCCGAGTTGTTCATAATTTGACTATTCAGAAGGTTTTGGGTGACAATTGTTTTGGTGTGGAAAAGTCCTGAAGCCAGAAGCCCCAGAGTCTTCATGCCAAAGAGTGGGCACCATTGATCCCTGAACTCTTTGAGAGTTCGGTGACTCGGATATTTGGGGGAAGTGTTTTTTTTAAAGGTTGGAGCAGAGGAAACTCTCGAAGTCTGAACTTCAGAGCGTCGAATAAACGCTTCCAAATTAATCTTGAGGTTTTGAGCCCGAGGTCACATGCACTACTTTGTTGGAGAAAGAAGGCCCTCATGAATATGAACTTTCACACAGAGAAAGAGAGAAGGAATGTGGTAAGAGTATAAGGCTTATGTGAGGACTCGCGAGCCACTTCGACTCCTATGTAATTTGATCCTAAACCAGGAGGTCGTGTGAGCCCATAGGGGGTTTGCATGAAATAGCGTCTGTCACATCGCAAATCAAAACAAATCAAGTTGCAATAAATTACTTAGTTATTGAAAAAATTAGGTAGGTTGCTAAAAATCGCAAATGAAAAGTGCCTCTACCAAAAATTCGTGATTTTTTTACATAGTTCAACTTTTTTCTAAGCCATGAATTTTTTTGGTCTATGTTTTAATTGGTCCTTCAAAATAATCCTATGGTGAGAGGCACAAGAGATAATTGTTTTTTATTAATTTATTATATAAATTAATTATTAATATTAATAATGTTATGTTGATGCCATAAAAATCGTTCTCCCTCATTTGATAATTTTAATAAATATAATAATTATATAACTAAACCATGAATATTGTTATATCCTAGTCATAAAATATGATTCCCTATAATTATGTTTAATGTTATCCTATCTACAAAATGTGATATATTTTTTTTAGAATTGTTTTCATTAATATAGATAATAAAAAGCATAAAATATAGATAAAATACCAACTATAATAATAAAAAAAAGATACGGTGTCCACAATCTAAATTTAATACGGAATTTGATTATACATTTTTAAAAATGATTAGAATGGGGGCATGTACGAGAATTTAATAAGATATATTTAAAAAATATATATGTAGGCTAAAGGAAGATATATTGCCACAACAAGGTTCCTCTCACAATTTAAAAAATGGCTAAGTCAAAAGACTTTTGACTAAGGAATTCTTAATGAATATTGGGTTTACAAAAGAATTTGACACAAAATAGTTTTGTATTGCAATATACTACCTACTTGCCCTTGTTTAAGTTACTTATAGAATACGAGTAGCCATGAATAAAGACCACTAGATAACTCATAGAAAAGCCACAAATATATTTCGCACAAGTGATAAATACCTTCTATTTTTTTTGCAAATCAACTCAAATAAATGTGTCATAAATTAATGGGCTAGGTTGCAAATTACCTAGTTTCAACAAAAGTCCTCACAAAAATGCATTGCAATGTACAATGTAATACATTGTTGCTTATATGCATAGTCTTTTGTACAGGTATATCCACGAACAATATGGGTGCCACGTTGGATACTTTTTCCCTACATATGTGTGGAGATTTTTGTATGGGAATAGAGTCCTAGTTGTGCGAGGATACATTACATATGGCTTATTGTTAATAACAAATTAAAAAATAATATTAAATAATTAAATATTTAATAAATAATAAACAATTTTTCTTACTTGTATATACACTACTAACTCACATACGTGTGCATGGGATATGCCTGTACAAAAGTCTTCACACATAAGTAGGATCCCATTAAATAATGCACATACAATGTACTAATACGAAACCACATTTGAGATGATATATAGTTGTACAAAAGTCTCGCAACATCTCATTGCAGATTGCAATATTAAATAATTGATAAACAATTAATAAATAACTCTCTCACATTGCATATTGTGCATTATTAATAACTAAATAATAATTAAATTATATATATATATATATATTGATGCTCCAGATAAAACTGTGTTTTATGTTTTGAAACGTTTAATGTTTCGTGTGAAGTGTCTTATGTTTCATGTGGAGTGTCTTATGTTGGAGTGTCTTATGCTTTGAAATGTCTCATGTTTCTTTGTGACACTCTACCCATCATCACGAAAAATAAAGCTGGTAAATGGGAAAATAGTGCTAAAGGAAGAAAATAAATAGGAGAAGATAATAAAATACTCAATGAAGAGATGAACATGAGTAAAATGATAAAGTCAACATTAGGGAAAATAATTATAGATAAGAAAAAAAGACGTGATAAAAATGATTAAAATAGGTAAAGGAAATTTGAAATGTTATGAACATAATAAGGATTAAAATAATTAATAAGAAGAAAGTATTTAAAATTAGCTCCAAAAAATTGAGATTAACTTGATTTAAATTCAAATGAATAATTCATGATAAAGAAAATGGGTAAATGAAATATAAAAAGTTGTAAATTTATTATAAAATCAAATTAAATTTAATAATAATAATATGAAATTAAATAACAACAACAACAACACGGTTTTTTTACTTATATATGCATCACTAATAGACATAAAGTCTCTGCACATAAGCAACAACACATTCCACATAAATAAATAATGTCATACCTTTGCAACAATATACGATGTTCTACTAAGTTTCACTCCACACTGAACAATTTGTTTATTTTTACAAAGTTTTATGCTAATTGTTTTTTATTTTATTCCAACCGTTTCCCTCTTTGCATATACAATAATATTTTTTTTATTTATTATATGAATTGTTTTTTGTTAAAGACTATTCATTATCTATGCATCTAGTTCTACTAAGTTTCATTGTTCAACATATATTTCTCAATTGGTAGGGGTTGCACTGCCATGCAACCCTTGTTTATTATGTATGGTTTGATTTGTTTTGTTGATTTCAGTGTCTCATCAAATTCAAACTACTAAGTATATTTATTTAGCATAATTTGTTATGTATGTTGAGGATGTGACAACTTTGTCAATTGATTTTGTTAGATGTGGCCATTCATAAATATGATGCTTTGGTTCATTGGTAGAGCCCTCTTGTGTGAATATGCAACAATTACTGATCCAAATTTTATGAGCAGAACGAAATAAATACAGATTATTAAAAGATGCTTAAAAAAAATAACAGAGATACAGTAAAACTGGTTTTCTATTCAATAAGGAAATAAGCTCAAACTATAAAATGCAATGGAAAACAAGCTTTCTGGAATGATGACGTCTTATCTCTGAGAAGAGATGTGACAGATGTGCTCATTCGCAAGAAGATGGTTAAAATGAGGCTCTGAAGGCCTTTTACAATAAACAGGAATGTAAAAGACCCTATAAATCCAAAAAACCTAACACTAGGAGATGAAGCGCCAAAAGTCATGTGGGCCCTGTTTGGGTAAGCTAGTACATCAACTTTTCGGGGTCGTAACTTTTGCATACGATATCCGTTTTAGGCGCACGATAGCTCGTTGGAAAGGTCTAACTGAGGAGAAATATTTTTGACTAGCCCAGGTCAGTGCCACCAATAATAATCTCAGCCCCAAATCCCCAAAAACCATCGTTTAGGGCCTCAAAACGACCCTGGAAGTTTGGAACCCAAAAAGCCATCGAAAACCTGCCAAGGTGGAAAACTATTTTTTGAGACAGTGGAATAGGTGGGTGGCCACCGATATCCACCTGGATCAATCGTCCCTCCTTAGAAAGAAATGGTATCCATTTCATTGATTTCTCCCATCAGATGAGGAAATTTCTGTTGAATTTGGCCCCGAGTGAGCCACTTGCCTTGGTGCAAGATATGCCCTGCTTTGACGACTTGATAAAGATGGATCCTTTGTTGTCGAGTGCCCTTGATATGTGTGTCCACAATTTGATCACTAGATTCTTATTGCATGCATTCAGGGTTGAGCTCTGTTGGTGTCAGCTGCTCTGTTATCTCTGAGATGTCCAATAGTGGTGGGAAATATGATCGAAGGAGAGCCACGTTGAATATTTGATGCACACCAAGGAAGGGGGGAATGTTGATCTTAAAATAATTGTCACCCACAACCTTGGTGATGGTGTACGACCCATAACGGAGTGGGTGAAGCTTCCGATGGGGCCCGTAAGGCGTTATTTCTGCAAATGCACCCAAACTTTGTCGCCCACTTGAAACTTATGTGGCACTTGATGTTGATCATGGCATTGCTTGTACTTGGCATTAGACTTCTGTAGAATATCCTAAACCTATTCGTGGATGTGCTCGATTTGGTCAATGAACTAGGTGCCTTTGTCAGCTTCTAGTGGAGTAGGAGATGAGTCGGTCGAGGTGGTTTCCAGGGGTAGTGCAACATCCATGGGGCCCAATGGTTGGAATCCTAGCCCCACATGAAAGGGGTTGTGGCCAGTTGAGCTATGCAGGGCTCGATTGTAGCTATGATGGACATAAGGAAGACTCCCATCCCATGTGCAGGATATGTACGACCATCTAGTTGACGACCTCAGTTTGGTCATCTATCTAGGGGTGGAAGGCAATGGATTTGGTTAGCTTGGTATCCAACAGTGACTAGAGGCTCAACTAGAATGAGCTGAGGATCCAATTGTCATGGCCCGAGATAATGGTTTGTGGGATCCCAAAATGTACCCATACTTGTTCAAAGAAGAGCTTGGCAGTGGCTTCTATTGTTATGTTCTTCTTGTAGGCGGCTAGAATCGCCATCTTGGAAAAGCGATCAAGAACCACAAAAACACAATCATTTCCCCTCTTGGTGGACGGGAGGCCCGACATGTAGTCCATTGAGATGGATTCCCATGACCTGTTAGGAGTAGGAATAGGGGTGTATAGGCCATGTTTCTTAGTGGTCGATTTGGCAATAGCATAGGCAGTGTAGGAACTTATATACTTGTCGACATCCTGTCGAGGTATCGGCCAGTAGAAATGTTTCTGGAGCACTTCCACTGTCTTTTCGATGCCAAAGTGTTCAACCACCCGACTGCAGTGAGTTTCCCAAATCAACTTCACACACTCGCTTGATGGAACGCATAGATGGACCAGACGGCACAACAACCCGTCCTAAATATGGAAATTAGTGAACACTGAGTTGGTGCCCAACATTTCGTAGGTGGTCGAGAATTCAGGGTCTGTCTCATAGAGGTGGGTCCATCCAGAGGTCTCGTGGCCGCAAGATTGTAGCACTGTGGTGACTGTTGCGACTGGAGGTCGACTAAGGGAGTCAACAACTTGGTCGGTACTTCCTGTTTTATACTTGATGTTGAGGTGGAACTATTGTAAGTATGTTGACCACTTCTGATGGCGGTCATTCTACAATTTCATTCCTTGGGTATGCATGAAATGTAGTGGCTTGTGATTAGTGTGGATGACTGTCTCCTTCCCAAAAATGTAATGTCTCCATTGACGAAAGGCTTGCATAATGAAGTGCATTTATTTGTCGTAAGTAGGTTACTTACGAACAACATATGATAGTGTCTCACTATGATATGCCATGGGGTGGTCGTGTTGAGTGAGAACGACACCCACATCATAGTCAGAAGCCTCTGTCTCGATCTCAAAGGGATGTTGCAGGTCCGGTAATGAGAGTATTGGGGATGATCACAAACGCTTCTTCAATTCATCGAAGGCTTGTTGTTGGGATAGGCCCCACACAAATGTTTCCTTACCTCCACCCCTGGTTACTTGGTTGAGGGCTAGTGTGATATGAGAGAATCCCAACACGAACCTGCGATAGAAATTGGCAAGGCCCAAGAATATCTGAAGTTCAGTGAGTGTGGTTGGGTTTGGCCAGTCATGGATGACCTGGATCTTGGTTGGTGTTGGATTACTGAGAGGGGGGGTGAATCAGTAATAGCATAATTATAATACTTTTTCTTCAAATGTTATATCAATGTAGAATTATTATCCAATAATGAGCAGTAAGAAATAAACNGCACCAACCTGTACCAAACAACTTGTACCATAAATAAGTGCATCCAAACATGTACCAAGTATGTACCAATCATGTGTCAACTACTCATCAACTATGACTCATCAATATGTATCAAAATCATCAACTATACACCTCATGTATGTGCCAACTCATCAAGTACTTGTCTCAATCATGTACTCAACATGTACCTCAACCAAAATCCCTCATCAATTTCATCATCCAAATCTAATTTGTTGCTCTGTAATAGAACTAGTTTATATGATCACATTCCTGCGAAAATTCCTTAACCTTAACAACAAGAGACTAGTATTTTCATCAAACTTTTCTTTAGTCTTACATGCCTATTTTTGGATTAGTCAACAACCCTAACTTGAAGTAATCATAACTTTGAACCTGTAATGTATAAAGATCTGAAACTGATACACAATGTTCTTTAGTGTGTTTTATGCAATTCCTCTAGGTGTCACTACTTGGAACCTCTCAGAAAAGGAGTTATAGGAAAAATAGCATACCTTGTTGAATTCTAGCTTATTCTAGAGAGCGACCTTGTAGAGCGTGCCCCAAAAAATATATTCATTGAATTGATCTAAAATTGTTACAGAGGATACTACAGACTATACCCTAATCAAAACATGTTTTCTCACTACATTTGGATCTGTTATGAATAAGTTATGACATTTTTACCCGAAACACCTTTTTTGACTAGTTTCAGGACTAACCACAAGCCCTATTTTCCACGAAGTGTAACTCCCAAAATAAAATGACCCACAAGAGGAATTGTTTACCACAGATACTTGGGTATGTTTTATCAATTTCAGAGCAATTTCACGATCTGAATCATTATAGAAAACAATTTATAGCGAAAATGGTGAGATGACCTGTAAATAACATACCTTAGAAAACACCATCAAAAGAATTTATCCTTCCTTTCATTTCATCCTTATTTTCTTCACCTTCCCTCAAAAATTCAGTGTAGATATCCTTGGTTACCTCAAACACCTATATATATATCAATATGCTCAAGTGTGATTAAAACGAGACAACCTTGCCTCTTATTTATACTCTCCAAGCAGCTTCCTTAAAAACATCTTCTAGGTCACTTGGCCCACTTTCCTTATTTTATTAGCGTTAACCCACTTCTAATTTCTCCATTAAATTTATGATTGAAATTATTTATTTTGTATTCAATTTGANGCACCAACCTGTACCAAACAACTTGTACCATAAATAAGTGCATCCAAACATGTACCAAGTATGTACCAATCATGTGTCAACTACTCATCAACTATGACTCATCAATATGTATCAACATCATCAACTATACACCTCATGTATGTGCCAACTCATCAAGTACTTGTCTCAATCATGTACTCAACATGTACCTCAACCAAAATCCCTAATCAATTTCATCATTCAAATCTAATTTGTAGCTCTGTAATAGAACTGGTTTATATGATCACATTCCTGTGAAAATTCCTTAACCTTAACAACAAGAGACTAGTATTTTCATCAAACTTTTCTTTAGTCTTACATGCCTATTTTTGGATTAGTCGACAACCCTAACTTGAAGTAATCATAACTTTGAACCTGTAATGTATAAAGATCTGAAACTGATACACAATGTTCTTTAGTGTGTTTTATGCAATTCCTCTAGGTTTCACTACTTGGAACCTCTCAGAAAAGGAGTTATAGGAAAAATGGCATACCTTGTTGAATTCTAGCTTATTCTAGAGAGCGACCTTGTAGAGCATGCCCCAAAAAATATATTCATTGAATTGATCTAAAATTGTTACAGAGGATACTACAGACTATACCCTAATCAAAACATGTTTTCTCACTGCATTTGGATCTGTTATGAATAAGTTATGACATTTTTACCCGAAACACCTTTTTTGACTAGTTTCAGGACTAACCACAAGCCCTATTTTCCACGGAGTGTAACTCCCAAAATAAAATGACCCACAAGAGGAATTGTTTACCACAGATACTTGGGTATGTTTTATCAATTTCAGATCAATTTCACGATCTAAATCATTATAGAAAACAATTTATAGCGAAAATGGTGAGATGACCTGTAAATAACATACCTTAGAAAACACCATCAAAAGAATTTATCCTTCCTTTCATTTCATCCTTATTTTCTTCACCTTCCCTCAAAAATTCAGTGTAGATATCCTTGGTTACCTCAAACACCTATATATATATATATATATATATATATATATATATATATATATCAATATGCTCAAGTGTGATTAAAATGAGACAACCTTGCCTCTTATTTATACTCTCCAAGCAGCTTCTTTAAAAACATCTTCTAGGTCACTTGGCCCACTTTCCTTATTTTATTAGCGTTAACCCACTTCTAATTTCTCCATTAAATTTATGATTGAAATTATTTATTTTGTATTCAATTTGANAAAAACAATAATGAGTCATATTTACATCAAAAAATCTTGGGTCCATTACCCAAACCTTTGTGCTATGGGGATTTCTTCAAGGGTTGACATCAATGACAACCAACCTTAATCAACAGTTGGATCCACATGCACACCATGTTGATCAACGATGTATCATAAGTAATGGACCGTGACCATGCCGAAGGATCATTTTTCTAAGTTTGCATATATTTTGTACTGCCGCAAGGTGTGCAGAACCTACTGAATATGTTGCAAGTGTTCCACCCAAATCTTGTTGTAGATGAGGATGTCACCCAGATACAACACTACAAAAGTATTGGTGAAAGGTCGTAGGATATCGTCCATCATCCTCATAAAATTTGTTGGAGAATTTGTCAAACCAAAGGGCATGAACAACCATTCAAAAATACCTTGTTTTGACTCGAAGGAAGTCTTTCATACATCATCTGTTCTATTGGGACCTGGTGGTAGCCAGACTTCAGATCAATCTTACTGAAGTATTTGGCCCCTGTGAGCTGATCAAGGAGGTCGTCGATTCGAGGAATTGGGTACCGGTTTCATATTGTGATTTTATTCAAGGCCCGGTAATCAATGCAGAGTCACTAGGTCCCGTTACACATTATTTTGGTCACCCTAATGATGATTACACAAGAATGTGTCCAGGCTCTCAAAATGATATTTTTCCTGAGAAAAGCAACTTCTTTCTTCCCCTACAACACTGACTTTTGGAAGGATGTTGCAGGCTGCTAGTATTACACAGTGTGGAAATCCTTGATTTCTATAGGCTGCTTTATAGCTGGCTTGCGGGGTTTCCACGGGCTGATATACGAGTAGGGTACGATGACGTTTTAAGGCTAAAAGAAGAAATAGGTTCACGAAGTTTCTAGAAGGAGAATATTCTAGAATGTGAAGTGGCATCTGTATGGTTACGATGGTTTCTCTTATTTGGTGGGATCCTCCNTCTTAAACCACTTTGACTACTTTGACCTTTTGGGGCTTCTAGATGACATATGAGGGTCCTCCAACTTCGTAAGGCGATAACTCTCAAACCGTGAGGAGTTATGTGACATTACACATACCACCAGAAATGGAATGATGTGTACTATCCATATAGAATAATATTACCTTCAAATATAGCAAAAATCATACCATTATCCATCAAACAAACTTGGGTCCATTACCCAAACCCGAGTTCTCCAACTTCACATGGCCATAACTCTCTAACCGTGAGGAGTTATGTGACGTTCTACATACCACCAAAAATGGCATGACAAGAACTATCCATCTAGGATAGTTTCCCTGATAAATTCACTATCCTTCATCTCATTATTCCATAATTAAGCATGGGTTCTCTTACTCCACAAAGCGTCTTCCCGTGAGGGCTTTCACCATAAGGGGACCACTTCGGATTTCATCCATATTTACTTCTTATCAACCATGACAAAACAATAATGAGTCATATTTACATCAAAAAATCTTGGGTCCATTACCCAAACCTTTGTGCTACGGGGCTTTCTTCAAGGGTTGACATCAATGACAACCAACCTTAATCAACAGTTGGATCCACATGCACACCATGTTGATCAATGATGTAGCATAAGTAATGGACCGTGGCCATGCCGAAGGATCATTTTTCTAAGTTTGCATATATTTTGTACTGCCGCAAGGTGTGCAGAACCTATTGAATATGTTGCAAGTGTTCCACCCAAATCTTGTTGTATATGAGGATGTCACCCAGATACAACACTACAAAAGTATTGGTGAAAGGTCGTAGGATATCGTCCATCATCCTCATAAAATTTGTTGGAGAATTTGTCAAACCAAAGGGCATGACCAACCATTCAAAAATACCTTGTTTTGACTTGAAGGAAGTCTTTCATACATCTATCTATTCTATTGGGACCCGGTGGTAGCCAGACTTCAGATCAATCTTACTGAAGTATTTGCCCCCTGTGAGCTAATCAAGGAGGTCGTCGATTCGAGGAATTGGGTACCGGTTTCATATTGTGATTTTATTCAGGGCCTGGTAATCAATGCAGAGTCACTAGGTCCTGTTACACATTATTTTGGTCACCCTAATGATGATTACACAAGAATGTGTCCAGGCTCTCAAAATGATCTTTTTCCTGAGAAAAGCAATTTCTTTCTTCCCCTACAACACTGACTTTTGGAAGGATGTTGCAGGCTGCTAGTATTACACAGTGTGGAAATCCTTCATTTCTATAGGCTGCTTTATAGCTGGCTTGCGGGGTTTCCACGGGATGATATACGAGTAGGGTACGATGATGTTTTAAGGCTAAAAGAAGAAATAGGTTCACGAAGTTTCTAGAAGGAGAATATTCTAGAATGTGAAGTGGCATCTGTATGGTTACGATGGTTTCTCTTATTTGGTGGGATCCTCCTCATCCTTTTAACCACTTCACCTTATCCTATATAATCATGGGCTTCTCATGGAAAAGGTGAAGTAATATTAAGAAGAGAATTGATGAAAGAATAGGCTGAAGACTG
>JZKD02S0073077.1:0-15198 GCA_000966675.3 Picea glauca | reverse complement strand
AGATTTCTCATAACTAATTTCTAAATTTCTTTTATTAAAACAAGAGACCTGGCTACAGAATCGAAAGATTATGTAGCCGGTCTTATCTTAGCAAACAAAACCAAATTCCAAAACGATTCAATTCAAAATAGGTAACAAGAATAAAACAAAAAAGAGAATTGTTTTACCATTTTAGAAATTGACTAAAGATGGGTCTGGTAGCTCAGAGTTAACTACAGCCTTGAAACTTGTTAGATTTTTTATTATTATGTTCCCTAATCTTTTAATGCATTTGGATTTCCTGTCTGCACGCACTTTGAGGTCAAAATTTTGTTTTCTCAATGATTCACTTTGAGCCGTGATTGTTTTAATCTGAGCCTGAAGAATGGGTATGTCGGGTAATATCGTTCAATCCAATGGAAACAAACATCACACTGTACATGAGGAACAACCCTTCAATGAAGTGTACAATCAAACATCGTTGTATCAACCTTACCTGTTATTTTCCCTTGACCAAGCCCAATACTAGAGAACCCCTCCTCACCTCTGAGACACGGTGACAAATTCGTCACAAAATCGTAGGGTTTAGTAGGAACAAATCCTTGACAATCCGGGTCTTCTAAAGCCAAAAAATCTTCTATTTCAGAGTCTAATACCTTATTGACCTCGATCAGACTGATCGAGCTCAAATGAGCCTCATTTTTATTCCTCAATTTTCTTGAAATAAGAAAACCTGCTCTTTTGTTCTGAAACCCTAAGGCTGTGTGTTTTTGTTTTATTTGTTTGCAAGATTTTTTGACATCGGGCTTTACAATGACGTTCTGGATAGCATCAATTTTAGGCATAAGGGGTTCACTTACCTCCAATTCAATAGTCTTTTGCTCATATGAAGACTGACTTGGAATTTCCTCGTCTAGAGGGTTTCTGTTAAGAGATTCTGGTCCATTTCTTGGAATGTCAAGCTGTTTTTTAATTAGTGGCTCATCCAAATTAGGGTTTTATACAGGAACGGTCGTAGAAAAACCATTTCTTATCAAAACCTATCCCAACAATCACCCGCGCTTGACAAGTGATGAATCAACAAAATCTTAATCAAGCCATGATGGAATAGATTAGAGTCAACACTCTGTCTCTTATATCTTTTGGCCATTTTATACAGGCTTCTCAACAGATAAAAAGGCATGTTTAATTGAAAATAAATGAAATTCATGAGTAAGCATATATGATAGAGGAATACTAAACCATAACAACCCTCACAGGTCATGAATTGTTTGAGAATCAACAACAGGCCATGCCACCTAGGTTTAACCAAAGAGACAGGGATACCTTTTTTGCAACAGTTGATTTTCCTGGAGATCATGAAGAGGCTCCATGGTACTTCTTCAATCCTTGATTTTTTGAACCATTTCTCACTGATGGATGGAATCCCTATGGCTTCACTCACAAACTCCTCGGTTACCTCTAACCGGATATCCCTAATTTTCTCTCTACACCCATCGAAGGTCTGTGTGAAAGCCTTCGCCACCTGAAGGTTATAACCTTCAAATCTTTTAAGGAAAGCATCCCAACCTTGGAATTTTAAGTCTTCGATTGCATCGTCGTGAGAGATTAATGTCTGGCAGCCATTCAACTCTAAGAAAACAACAAGAGCCATAACAAACGTGACTAGAATGTAACAGGGATGACTCAAAATAGTTTTAGGTTTGAATGGTAGGAGTGATAGTAATAGATCTAAATGGATAATGAGGAAAAGACCATAACAAGACCTGTGCGTTATCATATCAAAGGTAATGGGAGTAAACACCGAGGTTTTGATTACATACATTTTACCATTCCATGTAATGAAAGCCAGATATACAGAGTTGAAACCCTATGCCTGTAATGAATGGCTCGTTAATGCATCGTGCCAGCAGGGTGAGATAAGGAAACAAGTACAACATGTGTACATTAATTCAAAAGCCTATTGATATGACCATAAATTCATGACATAAACATTACACAAACATCAAACCTCTGCTCAAATCGAAACTATCACACCATTGAAATAATAATCATATCCATCACAAACAAAATGTGTCTAACCACCATTTTATAAGATTTACATTTTAATTTCAAATGAATGGTTTGTTGAACGATAAACCTAAGGAAAAAATCATGAAAACGACAAGCCAAATTCTAATTTAAATTCATGCTTGTAGTCATGAATTAAACTTAGAAGAATAAAAATCAAAATAGTAGAAAATAGTGAAATAGGCTTTAACCCAATTAGTCATAATAAAATCGTAAAAGTGTTTATAGACAGGGTGATGGCAGCTACAAAAACAGAATGCCTTTCAATCATGTTTAAAAAATCAAATACATGTGTGGTTGCCAACAATGGCAACGTACTGGGCGAAGCAGTTATCTCTGCATCACCAAAATTTCATGTTAGGACAAATAAAAAAAATGAAGATTTGAGAAGCAACTGACAACAAATCAAGCATGAAAAACTCAAGGAATAACATAGCTCAACATCAAATGTGTTTCTGACAAATATGTAATCTGGGATCGAATCTATATTACGAGTGATACGATGTTTTAGGTAACCAACTCTAATATTGTGGACAGGGCCACTGCTACCAACAAACGTCCATAGCCTCGGAAGGGATGCCATTTAACCCACTATAATGCCTCTATCCTATCCAAAAGTCGTCCATTCATGATGAAGAACATCTTTATTCTTGGATTAATTTGAAGGGATATACCTGATAATTTTCTTGAACCCAGCATTGCTTCGCTTCCAACATGCCTGTTCAGTACCTCAAAGAAGTTGCCTTGGTATCATGGATGCATTTACCCACTTCCAACAGACTTGTTCAGTGTCTTGGCGAGTTTACAAACACTTCCCACACCCTGCAATGCTTTCAACTCTCTAGAATTAATTTACAAATTTGCATAAACTTTATGATATTCAAGAGAGCGAGGTGATACTGAAAACTTCATATTTTATCAAACATAAATTGTTCTTATATAATTCATATGTTTTCTTAAAATGATCCTTACCATGATCTAGACACTTAGATTCCTGTTAAGAAACCATCTCAAGGACAGGAAGGTATAATCGAGTTGTTTTCTTAAAAACAGAGACAACGTTAAGAGTTTATTAATGATAATCGTTATCATCTCGAGTTTTTGAAAAGAAACCAGCAACACTGTTTTGAGCAGGAACTTACTTCTGCTGATCTGAGTTTATCAATTTACAACACGATGCTTTGAAAAGTCATCAGTTGTTGCTCTTGACTACAAATTCTGATTTTCCTTCCACAAATGAAATGGTGACACATACATAATTTTTCAGAAACAAACCAAAAACAAACAAAATGAAAAGAACCAAAATCCAAAATCCAAAAACAAAAACAAAGATATGTACAAAGAGGTGAATCTGGAACCATCAGGTGAAGTATCTTTTGAGAGCTTGGCCATTCACTGGGAAAGTGTCTGGCTGTCCCTCCAAATTGTGTAGGCGGAAAGAGCTGGGACCTAATTTTCCAGAAATTACGAATGGCCCCAACCACAAATTCTAGAACTTGGTGTGTTCTCCTTTCCCTTCGTGAGCTTTGTCCCACTTGACAACTAAGTCCCCGACATCGAAATTCCTGTCAGAAGAAGAATTTGAATAAAACCAGATTTTTATAATTTGTTGGTGCTGATCCAATTTCTACTTTACTTGTGCTCTTGATTCCTCCAGTTTTAACAAGGCATTAATTCGATTTTCAAGGGGAGGGAATTCCTCCTCTTGAAATTTCTGCGATAATTGCAGAGAAGGAAGCAGAACATGTGGAGGGAGAATTGCTTCTCTTCTGTAGACGAGAAAGAAAGGGGAATTACCAACAGAGGCTTTTGGGGTGAACCTATCTACCCAAAGTGCATTATACAATGCATTGTGCCAATTCTTATGATTTTCTGAAACTGTCCTCTTGATGTTCTTGATTAAATTTTTGTTTGTTGATTCTGCTAGACCGTTTCCTTGAGGGTAGTAACTAGCATAATATTTCAGTTTTATCCCTTTTTCTAAGGCAAAAACGTTCATATCGAGGGATGAAAAGTAAGAATCATTATCAAAGACCAAACATTCAGGAATGTCGAACCGGGTGATGATATGAGATTTGAGGAAAGATACTACCTAATTTGTGTTTACCACTTTTAAAGGTGCAACTTCAGACCATCCGGTAAAATAATCCGTTGTTGTAATGATATATTTGTGTTGATGTGAATGAGAAGGGTTAATTGGTCCTATGATGTCAATACCCCACCGTTGAAAAGGTGAATCTACAGTGGCATACTGCTAAGGAAATGTTGCCTTTTTCACCCGTCCAATAACCTTTTGGCAGATTATGCATTTACAACACAACACATGGGCATCTTTAAATAACGTGGGCCAATAGTATCCAGCTCTTAACACTTTGTGAGCAATGGTTTCTCCACCAAATTGACCACCAACCTCACCTGCATGAAGTTCAAATAGTACTTTCTCTGCTTCATCATTTTCTAAACAACGCATAAGAACACCATCAAAATTCTTTCGAAATAACACATCATTTATTAACTAGAAAGATGAAGATTTTAGTCTTAGTGCTCTTTTGTTCTTAGGATCAAGATAGCGAGGAGCAGATCCATGTATCAAGTACAATTTAATGTTTTCATACCAAGAATTGGCAACAACGTGTGCACAACTGATTTGATTTTCATTGTGTTGATTTACATTTAAGATATTAATTTGACTTTCCTATTCTTTAACTGAGTCAACAACTAGTTTACATAGGTCTTGAACTCTAACAATTTGTGCAAGGGATTATTTCGAGGTCATATTCCTGTAACTACGTCATCCAATTTTCCCTTTTCTCACCCAGTTCTTTTGAAAGCTGAGCTCATGAAGGAAATGGGTATCTCATTACTTTCAACGTTTTTCTGTGTTAACACAACAACATAAGATCGGTCAGAAGCAAAGGTGTAAAGAGTGAAATCCTGGGAGAAATTAGGACTTATCAAGGAAGGAGCTTCTACCATTGCTTTTCTAATGGAGTCAAAAGCTTGACTTTCTTGTGGTCCCCAACAATACTAAACATCCTTTTTAATTAAATTTTGTAATGGTCTTACCATTTATGAAAAACTCGAGACAAATCTTCTGACGAAATTAATCTTACCTAAAAATGACTGCATGGCTTTTTTGGAAGAGGGAGGGGAGAGTTTAGCAATTGCTTGGGTTCTTTCCGGGTCAATAATAATTTCGTCTTTGGACACTATAAACCCAAGTATTTTTCCTTGTTCTACTGCAAAGACTGATTTCTTAGGGTTGAGGGATATGCCATACTTGCGACATCGTTCTAGGACAACCCTGAGGTGAGACAAGTGATCTTTCTTATTTTTCATGAAGACCGTGACATCATCAATATAGACCATAACTAATTGGTTTATGAGGCCACGGAAAGCAATGTCCATTTATCTCTGAAAAGTGGCTCCGACATTAATTAGTCCAAAAGACATTTTCCTGCAGGCATAAGTGCCCCACGGAGTACAAAAGGTGGTTTTGAGGTGATCTGAGGGAGACGTGAGGACTTGGTTGTATCCCGAAAAACCATTTAACAAAGATAGTCTTTTGGAACCAGATACCTGCTGAAGAATTTGTTCCATTGGAGGAAAAGGATAATTATCTTTATTAGATGATCGATTCAAGTTACGAAAGTCGACACATAGTCGAATTTCACCACTTTTCTTCCTTACAGGGACTAGATTAGATACCCATTGTGTGTGTCTTACCGAGTAAATTATCTTTGCATTTAGTAATTTATTCAATTCTTTCTTGACAGTGGGTTCCAATTTGGGATGCATCTTTCTTAATTTCTACTGAAAAGGATGAGTTTGTGGTTTCATGGGGATGACATGTTCTATGATATTAGGATCAAATGCTTTCAAATCATCATACGTCTAGGAAAAAACGTCTTTAAATTCTTTAAACAATTTTATAAAGGCAGTTCGCTCTTGCTCAAAGCATCCCGTTGCCAAATTAATATTTTGAGGATTTTCCTTAGTTCCTAGATTAATTGTCTCATAAATTAAAGAAGACCTATTTGTTTTACTATTAACTGACCCTCTAAATTTATCATGCAGGTCATAAAAAATTTCTAGTATTACAACAGATCTAGGAATAGAGTTTACCAGATTAGATGTTGATTCAGGAGATCTAGGATCTGATATTACCGTGAAGTTGCAAAGGTTTTCATCGTGAGTGCCTTCATCAATGATTTCACCTTGGAAGATGTCCTCCATATGCAAGAAGTTGATGATCTTCTGATCATCGTCGAACACTCTCCAATTAGTGATGTTATCCAGGATCAACGTCCTGAACAACAATTCAATCGAAAACGCATTAGGAGAAAGACCTTAGGTGGGCAATAGTTTAGAAGTGACATTAGCCAATAAACCAGCCTCTGAATTACTTAGTCTAGGAATGGAATTTATGTTAAATGATGGAAATTTTTGCATTAAACTCTATACCTTAGTTTGGTAACTTTTAAGATGTGGTGACAAGCAATGTATGGAGTTTCTTACCTGCCTAACCACAATTTTTGAATCACTGAATACCATTAAATTATGTACGTTCATATCCAAATCTTTCCTAATCCCTTGTGAAAGTGCTTCATATTCGACGATGTTATTAGTGCACTCGAACTCTAATCGAAATGAAATGAAAGTCTTATTACCCGCGGGATCTATGAGTACACATACTCCATCGAATCCTTCTTTGGATTTGGATTTGGATCCATGAAAGTACAATGACGAGATTTCAGCTTCATCAGGAATGTTTGGCACACTTGGCAAAGCTGATGTCTGAGTATAGGTCATAATTTTTTATTGCTACCCAGGATCAGTGATGGGGGAAATTTCGGTCATGAAGTTACCAAAGAAGGTATTAATTCCCTTCATTTCAAATGAATTAGTAGATGCAGTAAAAGGTTTGTTTGCATCATTTAGATCTGTCACGGTGTGCTTAAGATAACATTCTCAATTTATCCTAATTTTATTTAGCTGTCCATTTTCCGGCAGCCACAAATGAGACGAATCTGTGGCAAAGAAACCATGCAGCTGTTCGGACCAGTCCCTGCTTAAAAACATACCATAGAATTAAGGGATGTCAAACACAATAATGTCAATAATTTGGCGAACTTTAAGATTGGAAGATAATCTAACAAGAACGTGCTTAAGTTCACTGATTACCTTTACATTTGTTTGATCTAGCTGAATGATTTTGAGATCAGAAGGTTTAACTTCTGCGTTAATTTTTTGACAAACAGATAGCGGCACGACATTTGACGATGCACCAAAATCGACCATACAATTATGTACATTCCTATTAAAAAATTCAAAAGTTAACAAGAAATGTGGGACATTTTTCCGAGCGTTAACAACAGAATTCTACTGATTTTTAACTGTTTTCCCTAAATTAGTTTTATTTACATTTGCTACAGTTTTTTTAGCTTGATCCATTTTATCTGGAGGTTCAGATGTCATTTTAGTCGGGATCTTTTGGGTTGTTTTTGAACCAATTTCTGTTGTTTTCTTGCTGCTAGGATTGTTGTTTTTATTGTTTTCAACAATACTCTGCAACATTTTCTGCAGAATAAGGGGAGATTTCAGCAACTCAAAAACATAAATATTTGCCCTCAGTTTTTTTAGATTTTCAATTAAATCGTATTCTAAAACAAGGGCTAATAAACTTTGTTTTATTTCAGCTTGTTTCAACTGATTTGGAAGCACATTATTACTTGCTTCAAAAGAAGGTTTGTTCTATGTTTTGATTATTGTGTTGTACGGATGAACAATTTCAAAATTTGCTTGGAAAATACTGTCAGAGAAGTGATCGAAGATATTGGGGGATGATTCTTCCTCTTCCGGTACTTCTTCCTCAACTACGTCTTTAGAACTTTCAGGAGGGGCAAAAGCAGAATTATCATGTGCTTCTAGAATGGTTTGCAAAGTGTACTGCAAGCTTTCAAAATTAAGACCTTCAGTGGTCAGGTTTGGCCAGTTGGGAGGAAAAGGTTTTCTGAATGGAGGTTTAAAACTTCCTTTACTTGAGGATGCCTCCTCGGTTGATATCTACAAGTCCATGACCCGATTTGATATTTTTTGGAAAGCTTTCTACAAGCTTTCTAAGTCTAAAGTTTTCGGTTGACTTTTGGCTTGGGGAGGCCTAGTAAGGATTTCTATTTTCTTTTTAGAGGATGAAGTTGTTTCAGCTTCACTACTGAGATTGTCTTTTAATCTTAATATATCCTTTTCAATTTGGCTTGCCTCCTCAAAGGGTTCCAACAATGTGTTTTTTTTAGACCTTTTGACCCAAATTTCTATGTTATTATGTAGAGCCTTCGTGTAATATGTGACAATTAGACTTTCAACGAGCATTGAATCTGCAAGAATTTTATTTTTTAACGTAAGAAATCTCTGGTTAAAATCTTTTACTTTCACCTTAGGATTCATTTTTAGACTGGAGAGCTCCATAACCAAGATTTTAGGAGATTTATCATCTCCAAATTTCTCTAAGAAATAGGTTTCAAATTTGTCCCAAGAGATAATGGTTTGAGGGTTGTTGGGAAAAATGCCATGCGGAGGCATTGCCCTCAAATGCATAAGGAAAGAGTCTGCATACTACATCTTCATGCTCTACACTTCGGAGTCTAATGGAAAACATAAATTTTTTTATGTGATCCTCAACAGATTGCTTAGAATCTGGATCAAATTTAGGCAACCATTTCTCCTGGTGTTTTGGTAATGGGTGTTGGGGTCCGGGTACATCCACGACATCCTGATTGAGCCAAGGTCTGGCAGGATTGTTTTGGTTTTCCATGGGCATTGGTGGTGTCNGGTATAATCGAGTTGTTTTCTTAAAAACAGAGACAACGTTAAGAGTTTATTAATGATAATCGTTATCATCTCGAGTTTTTGAAAAGAAACCAGCAACACTGTTTTGAGCAGGAACTTACTTCTGCTGATCTGAGTTTATCAATTTACAACACGATGCTTTGAAAAGTCATCAGTTGTTGCTCTTGACTACAAATTCTGATTTTCCTTCCACAAATGAAATGGTGACACATACATAATTTTTCAGAAACAAACCAAAAACAAACAAAATGAAAAGAACCAAAATCCAAAATCCAAAAACAAAAACAAAGATATGTACAAAGAGGTGAATCTGGAACCATCAGGTGAAGTATCTTTTGAGAGCTTGGCCATTCACTGGGAAAGTGTCTGGCTGTCCCTCCAAATTGTGTAGGCGGAAAGAGCTGGGACCTAATTTTCCAGAAATTACGAATGGCCCCAACCACAAATTCTAGAACTTGGTGTGTTCTCCTTTCCCTTCGTGAGCTTTGTCCCACTTGACAACTAAGTCCCCGACATCGAAATTCCTGTCAGAAGAAGAATTTGAATAAAACCAGATTTTTATAATTTGTTGGTGCTGATCCAATTTCTACTTTACTTGTGCTCTTGATTCCTCCAGTTTTAACAAGGCATTAATTCGATTTTCAAGGGGAGGGAATTCCTCCTCTTGAAATTTCTGCGATAATTGCAGAGAAGGAAGCAGAACATGTGGAGGGAGAATTGCTTCTCTTCTGTAGACGAGAAAGAAAGGGGAATTACCAACAGAGGCTTTTGGGGTGAACCTATCTACCCAAAGTGCATTATACAATGCATTGTGCCAATTCTTATGATTTTCTGAAACTGTCCTCTTGATGTTCTTGATTAAATTTTTGTTTGTTGATTCTGCTAGACCGTTTCCTTGAGGGTAGTAACTAGCATAATATTTCAGTTTTATCCCTTTTTCTAAGGCAAAAACGTTCATATCGAGGGATGAAAAGTAAGAATCATTATCAAAGACCAAACATTCAGGAATGTCGAACCGGGTGATGATATGAGATTTGAGGAAAGATACTACCTAATTTGTGTTTACCACTTTTAAAGGTGCAACTTCAGACCATCCGGTAAAATAATCCGTTGTTGTAATGATATATTTGTGTTGATGTGAATGAGAAGGGTTAATTGGTCCTATGATGTCAATACCCCACCGTTGAAAAGGTGAATCTACAGTGGCATACTGCTAAGGAAATGTTGCCTTTTTCACCCGTCCAATAACCTTTTGGCAGATTATGCATTTACAACACAACACATGGGCATCTTTAAATAATGTGGGCCAATAGTATCCAGCTCTTAACACTTTGTGAGCAATGGTTTCTCCACCAAAGTGACCACCAACCTCACCTGCATGAAGTTCAAATAGTACTTTCTCTGCTTCATCATTTTCTAAACAACGCATAAAAACACCATCAAAATTCTTTCGAAATAACACATCATTTATTAACTAGAAAGATGAAGATTTTAGTCTTAGTGCTCTTTTGTTCTTAGGATCAAGATAGCGAGGAGCAGATCCATTTATCAAGTAAAATTTAATGTTTTCATACCAAGAATTGGCAACAACTTGTGCACAACTGATTTGATTTTCATTGTGTTGATTTACATTTAAGATATTAATTTGACTTTCCTGTTCTTTAACTGAGTCAACAACTAGTTTACATAGGTCTTGAACTCTAACAATTTGTGCAAGGGATTATTTCGAGGTCATATTCCTGTAAATACGTCATCCAATTTTCCCTTGTCTCACCCAGTTCTTTTGAAAGCTGAGCTCATGAAGGAAATGGGTATCTCATTACTTTCAACGTTTTTCTGTGTTAACACAATAGCATAAGATTGATCAGAAGCAAAGGTGTAAAGAGTGAAATCCTGGGAGAAATTAGGACTCATCAAGGAAGGAGCTTCTACCATTGCTTTTCTAATGGAGTCAAAAGCTTGACTTTCTTGTGGTCCCCAACAATACTGAACATCTTTTTTAATTAAATTTTGTAATGGTCTTACCATTTCTGAAAAACTCGGGACAAATCTTCTGACGAACATAATCTTACCTAAAAATGACTGCATGGATTTTTTGGAAGAGGGAGGGGAGAGTTTAGCAATTGCTTGGGTTCTTTCCGGGTCAATAATAATTTCATCTTTGGACACTATAAACCCAAGTATTTTTCCTTGTTCTACTGCAAAGACTGATTTCTTAGGGTTGAGGGATATGCCATACTTGCGACATCGTTCTAGGACAACCCTTAGGTGAGACAAGTGATCTTTCTTGTTTTTCATGAAGACCGTGACATCATCAATATAGACCATGACTAATTGGTTTATGAGGCCACGAAAAGCAATGTCCATTTCTCTCTGAAAAGTGGCTCCGACATTAATTAGTCCAAAAGACATTTTCCTGCAGGCATAAGTGCCCCACGGAGTACAAAAGGTGGTTTTGAGGTGATCTGAGGGAGACGTGAGGACCTGGTTGTATCCCGAAAAACCATTTAACAGAGATAGTCTTTTGGAACCAGATACCTGCTAAAGAATTTGTTCCATTGTAGGAAAAGGATAATTATCTTTATTAGATGATCGATTCAAGTTACGAAAGTCGACACATAGTCGAATTTCACCACTTTTCTTCCTTACAGGGACTAGATTAGATACCCATTGTGTGTGTCTTACCGAGTAAATTATCTTTGCATTTAGTAATTTATTCAATTCTTTCTTGACAGTGGGTTCCAATTTGGGATGCATCTTTCTTAATTTCTACTGAAAAGGATGAGTTTGTGGTTTCATGGGGATGACATGTTCTATGATATTAGGATCAAATGCTTTCAAATCATCATACGTCTAGGAAAAAACGTCTTTAAATTCTTTAAACAATTTTATAAAGGCAGTTCGCTCTTGCTCAAAGCATCCCGTTGCCAAATTAATATTTTGAGGATTTTCCTTAGTTCCTAGATTAATTGTCTCATAAATTAAAGAAGACCTATTTGTTTTACTATTAACTGACCCTCTAAATTTATCATGCAGGTCATAAAAAATTTCTAGTATTACAACAGATCTAGGAATAGAGTTTACCAGATTAGATGTTGATTCAGGAGATCTAGGATCTGATATTACCGTGAAGTTGCAAAGGTTTTCATCGTGAGTGCCTTCATCAATGATTTCACCTTGGAAGATGTCCTCCATATGCAAGAAGTTGATGATCTTCTGATCATCGTCGAACACTCTCCAATTAGTGATGTTATCCAGGATCAACGTCCTGAACAACAATTCAATCGAAAACGCATTAGGAGAAAGACCTTAGGTGGGCAATAGTTTAGAAGTGACATTAGCCAATAAACCAGCCTCTGAATTACTTAGTCTAGGAATGGAATTTATGTTAAATGATGGAAATTTTTGCATTAAACTCTATACCTTAGTTTGGTAACTTTTAAGATGTGGTGACAAGCAATGTATGGAGTTTCTTACCTGCCTAACCACAATTTTTGAATCACTGAATACCATTAAATTATGTACGTTCATATCCAAATCTTTCCTAATCCCTTGTGAAAGTGCTTCATATTCGACGATGTTATTAGTGCACTCGAACTCTAATCGAAATGAAATGAAAGTCTTATTACCCGCGGGATCTATGAGTACACATACTCCATCGAATCCTTCTTTGGATTTGGATTTGGATCCATGAAAGTACAATGACGAGATTTCAGCTTCATCAGGAATGTTTGGCACACTTGGCAAAGCTGATGTCTGAGTATAGGTCATAATTTTTTATTGCTACCCAGGATCAGTGATGGGGGAAATTTCGGTCATGAAGTTACCAAAGAAGGTATTAATTCCCTTCATTTCAAATGAATTAGTAGATGCAGTAAAAGGTTTGTTTGCATCATTTAGATCTGTCACGGTGTGCTTAAGATAACATTCTCAATTTATCCTAATTTTATTTAGCTGTCCATTTTCCGGCAGCCACAAATGAGACGAATCTGTGGCAAAGAAACCATGCAGCTGTTCGGACCAGTCCCTGCTTAAAAACATACCATAGAATTAAGGGATGTCAAACACAATAATGTCAATAATTTGGCGAACTTTAAGATTGGAAGATAATCTAACAAGAACGTGCTTAAGTTCACTGATTACCTTTACATTTGTTTGATCTAGCTGAATGATTTTGAGATCAGAAGGTTTAACTTCTGCGTTAATTTTTTGACAAACAGATAGCGGCACGACATTTGACGATGCACCAAAATCGACCATACAATTATGTACATTCCTATTAAAAAATTCAAAAGTTAACAAGAAATGTGGGACATTTTTCCGAGCGTTAACAACAGAATTCTACTGATTTTTAACTGTTTTCCCTAAATTAGTTTTATTTACATTTGCTACAGTTTTTTTAGCTTGATCCATTTTATCTGGAGGTTCAGATGTCATTTTAGTCGGGATCTTTTGGGTTGTTTTTGAACCAATTTCTGTTGTTTTCTTGCTGCTAGGATTGTTGTTTTTATTGTTTTCAACAATACTCTGCAACATTTTCTGCAGAATAAGGGGAGATTTCAGCAACTCAAAAACATAAATATTTGCCCTCAGTTTTTTTAGATTTTCAATTAAATCGTATTCTAAAACAAGGGCTAATAAACTTTGTTTTATTTCAGCTTGTTTCAACTGATTTGGAAGCACATTATTACTTGCTTCAAAAGAAGGTTTGTTCTATGTTTTGATTATTGTGTTGTACGGATGAACAATTTCAAAATTTGCTTGGAAAATACTGTCAGAGAAGTGATCGAAGATATTGGGGGATGATTCTTCCTCTTCCGGTACTTCTTCCTCAACTACGTCTTTAGAACTTTCAGGAGGGGCAAAAGCAGAATTATCATGTGCTTCTAGAATGGTTTGCAAAGTGTACTGCAAGCTTTCAAAATTAAGACCTTCAGTGGTCAGGTTTGGCCAGTTGGGAGGAAAAGGTTTTCTGAATGGAGGTTTAAAACTTCCTTTACTTGAGGATGCCTCCTCGGTTGATATCTACAAGTCCATGACCCGATTTGATATTTTTTGGAAAGCTTTCTACAAGCTTTCTAAGTCTAAAGTTTTCGGTTGACTTTTGGCTTGGGGAGGCCTAGTAAGGATTTCTATTTTCTTTTTAGAGGATGAAGTTGTTTCAGCTTCACTACTGAGATTGTCTTTTAATCTTAATATATCCTTTTCAATTTGGCTTGCCTCCTCAAAGGGTTCCAACAATGTGTTTTTTTTAGACCTTTTGACCCAAATTTCTATGTTATTATGTAGAGCCTTCGTGTAATATGTGACAATTAGACTTTCAACGAGCATTGAATCTGCAAGAATTTTATTTTTTAACGTAAGAAATCTCTGGTTAAAATCTTTTACTTTCACCTTAGGATTCATTTTTAGACTGGAGAGCTCCATAACCAAGATTTTAGGAGATTTATCATCTCCAAATTTCTCTAAGAAATAGGTTTCAAATTTGTCCCAAGAGATAATGGTTTGAGGGTTGTTGGGAAAAATGCCATGCGGAGGCATTGCCCTCAAATGCATAAGGAAAGAGTCTGCATACTACATCTTCATGCTCTACACTTCGGAGTCTAATGGAAAACATAAATTTTTTTATGTGATCCTCAACAGATTGCTTAGAATCTGGATCAAATTTAGGCAACCATTTCTCCTGGTGTTTTGGTAATGGGTGTTGGGGTCCGGGTACATCCACGACATCCTGATTGAGCCAAGGTCTGGCAGGATTGTTTTGGTTTTCCATGGGCATTGGTGGTGTCAAAGGCTGAGATGATTTAGATGATGAACTGCCTTCATCAGATGATTTTCCTCTTGAAGAGGATGGAGATAAACCAGGTGGGGAAGGTGGAATACCAGATCCCATGGCTCCAAGAATAAGTGTCTCGGTAGGATTAGTGGTATGTTCACCTAACGAATTTTGGAGAAGACCAGTGCCTTCAAGTTGTTATCGAATATCTGAGAAGTCAAGGGGTTGATTAAATGGCCTACTAGGTTGTCTGATACGATCTAAGGCACTATGCATTCTTATGAGTGACTGATGAACAATTTCTTGTACGTCGACCCCTTGAGGAACTGGTGTCACTGGCTCAATGGGAATCTCAGGGTTTTCATTCGAGGTATTTGTTTTTTCAAAAGTACCGTTGTTTTCTAAGCGACTACATGTTACAACAGGGGAGCGAGTGCGTGGGGGAGGAGTCTTGCGACTTCCATGTGCCATCAATTGAATTCAGGCCATTTGTTGACATGCAAATTTGACCTATCGTCAACTGA
>JZKD02S0073066.1:4643-25380 GCA_000966675.3 Picea glauca | reverse complement strand
CTAGGTTTTCATTTCCTATGGCTTTTATCTTTTACCAGCTGCTTTTACCCCCTGGGCCTTTAGCCCCTTCTTCCCACAAGACAAGATGTACCCTGGAAGGTTATCCTAATGGCCAAACTAGGGGAATGGGATGGATGAGCGGGATATAAGATGAAAAAGTGATAAGATGATGGGAGCGGACGATGGCTCTGCAAACCCCTCTTGGTGGCTAACCAAAACCCATGAATACCGGCTTGCTAAGTTACCCCATCAGTGACCCCAACAGTGGTCAAGTGGATTAGTGTAAGATCCAAGCAGTCATCCGAAATGAAAAGAACCTAATGCATATATAAGAAGGTTATAATGATCAAATATGACACATACCGTGATACCTCGGACCAATTACCTCATAGAGGAAGAGTCCTCTCTGATGCAAGCCCGGGCCGGTAGTGATGGAAGCTGGTACTGCTGACAGTACAAGTCTGGATGAGAAGAAGAAAGATGGGCCCTCCAGGGCCATGCTCAAGTCACTCCTGCTCTCATTACTCCATGTCTAGGACCATGTGGGCCTCGAGACATGATCTCCTAGTTATCCCTAGATATCGGGGATAACACATTAAAAATTCACTTTATTAGACTCAGTGGCTAATTAAAAAACATTCACTTTATAAATAAAGTGAATTACAAAATAGATTTGACTTGGATGCCTTCACGCATGTTTGATATAAAACCTGTGCAGAAGTTTATGGCCAAGCTACAAACATTCACACCCCCTCTTTAGCAAGGAAGGACTCCCTCTTAGCAAGGAAGGAATTCTGCACCAATCCAAGTTTGTCCACGAATGCTTGAAACTTCCCTTTTGCTAAGGGCTTCATTAGAATATTTGTAAACACAGCCATACTCTACCATGAGTGCATTACCATTACCATTACTGGCATTAGGTCGAGTGCATTACTGAGTGTTTAGTACGATAGAGGGTTTAGTAGGTTAGGTTAGATAGTGTTTAGTGCAGAATTGGTGAAGGTTGTTTAGTACGATTAGTGGATCAAGCGCCGCCATCAGGACTGGAACATAACGATAACACTCGACAGGTCATGTGCTCGATGATTGGAAGGGGCATTTCGACGATTGGACCTGCGTTGGTTGTTGTTCCGTAGGTGGAGATCAGTCGGTCGCCTTGTTGTCCCAGGTCATTTGGAAGGGGCATGTTGATTTGTGGGTACATATTGGAGCTTCACTGCTCCTTTTTGAATCTTGTCTCGAATGAAGTGATACTTAATCTATGTGCTTGAACATGTCATGAAATACTGGATTCTCAGAGAATTTGTTCCAACTCTGATTATCACAATAAATGACAGTGTGATCCAACTCCTTATCAAATAATCCTACTAGTAATTTGTGAAGCCAGATGGCTTCACAACTAGCGGTAGTAGTTGCCATATACTCTACCTCTATTGAACTAAGTGCCATTGAAGTCTACTTCCTATTGAACCATAATATCATCGTTGATCCCAAGCTCAAGCAACATCCTGAGGTGTTTTCTTGTCTGTTGCACTGCCTGCCCAATATGAGTCTGTATACCCCTGTGTTAACCCCTAGATTTTTACCCTTGAAAATCTTGAGGGTTAAGAGGCATCATGCACTATTTTGGCTGGCATTATGAGATTCTCCCAGAGTTTAGTACTTGCGGTTAGCAGAGGTTGGTTCCCATCAAAGACAGGTATATGATCGATACATGGTTGTTTTTGTTCAGAGTTAGAGCTAGATTGGTTTTCTTTTCATTTAAGAGAGATGTCTACATACAACATGTGTCCCTACTTTTTAGGAGATGCGGTTTGAGTGGGTCTCTTGACAGTTTGGAGCAGTTTTGAGCATACAGTGATGGTCCTTGCATGATTCTAGGCCGAATAACACTTTTTCGGGCGACATGCAAGAACTTTCTATTTTTAGCAGTTTGAGCTCCAGGCTCCAGATTCAGATCCTGAGCGCATATTATGGATCCTTGAGACATTATGAGTCTTTTGGAATTTTTCCGAGATGATGTGTCACAAATTTATATTTTTAGCAACTTGAGCACCAGGGCTCGCACGTCAATTCTGATTGCAGATTTGAATTCCTCGCGGAAAATCGAATCCAATGAGTACAATATCATTGACATGCGAGGAATTTATATTTTTAGCAGTAGAAACATGATGGTGGTCTCATAGTCATTCCGAGCATTTTTGGAGAGTTTGGATCAGTTTCGACAAGTTTCAAATTTTTGGGACCGAATGGCTATTTTTTGAAATTTCTATTTTTAGTAGTTATCGTCATCTCTAGCAGTGACAAGTGGCAAGCTTAGATTTCGACATGTGGCAAAGTATCATGATGATGTAGCATCTACATGTCATCATGGACCAGGGGCGCATTTTCCAAGGATTATGCAGTAAATGAGAATTAATTAAGCTAAAGAGGTGGCACATGGGTGAGGTGGCATTTTCTGGAGAAAGTTTAGCCACTCAAGGCTAATTTTTCTCACTCTATTCTTCAAACTTTCGTATTCACTTTACATGCAATCATTTTTTAAAATTATCCCTAAATTGCTTTTAAACGCAAAATTCCTCAATTTTAGGAAATCCCTAAAAAATAGGGCAAATTTCCCTTTAACTCGTAACTTCTTCATCCCTTGGCCAAATTTAGCAATCTAACATGCATTGGAAAGATAAAATTATCCTCCATACACTCTCACTCATAAATCACCCATGCACATTACTCACCCACACTTATTCCCTCATGCACATTAATTCCTAAATTTCTCACTCGCACTTATTCCCTCAAGCGCATTAACTCCTATTTTCTTCACACTCCTCTCCTATATATTGGATGGTCTTCATTGGTTATTAGTCAGATATTGCAGCATCAAGAATAGTTTATTTTTCTCATTGCTCTCTCTCGTCTCTTAGTCTAGTGACTCATTCTTTGAGCAAAGTAATCATTCCATCGATTGTGGACTTGCCAATTGTGGCACAACCAACTCTCTTGCAATCCTATCAATAAAGAAATTGAGTGTTTGTGTTCTAACCTTGTTTCTTGTTAGTATTTTTTGAATTTTGCAATCTGATTTGTCATTTTCCTTAATTGTTCATTATGATTTTGCTAATCTTTTGAGTAGTTTTTTGTTCTATTTCTATTCTATATTCATTGTGCTAACCCTTCAAGATCCCTCCAAGTGAAAAAATTGTATTTTCCCCATTGTTTTGGACAATTTTAAAACATTGTACAAGACGAACAACAGTTGTTTTGGTCTTTTAACGCAGAAAATCAGACTTAGGATAGTAGCAAATCACCTTAGGGACTCCCCCCTGAGGCTAGCAAGCTCTAGCCCAAACAGAGAGGGGTCTAGCCCATGACAATTTGGGGCTTTTCTCCTTGAATTAGTCAAGTTTGCATCGTTGTTATAACACGTTTATCAACTCAATTGGAGGGTGGAAATTTGTGCTAACAAATTGGCACAGTTGTGAGGCCACCAGTAAGGTGGAGATTTTCTGCCTTTGATCCACTAAGTTTTTTCTGCATTTCCAGATTATCCTCATGACTTACCTGCACATAAATGGCTTAAACGCATACCTTTGTTTGCAGGGAGGTTGGGAGAATAAGTTGAGGATTACTTGGCTCAATTTTTGCAAGTGGTGGGCGATTTTGATGTGGAACATGAGGATGTGATGATGAGGATGTTTGTTTCAATCCTCGAGGGGGAGGCACGAGTATGGTACAAGTCCCTTCCTGATGCTCCCATTGATGGATGGGATTCCTTCCAAGAGAAATTCATTGAGAGATGGGCAAATACACAGGACATTTTCTTCTTATGCACAGTTTTTTTAATTATTAAGAAGCATGAAAGTGAAACTGTTTTCCAATTTAACACTCGTTTTTCCAAATTTTACAATAGAAATCCTAACAGAGTAAGGCTTAACGAAGTTGCTGCTTTGATTTATTATTTTGAGGCATTTGATGGTATTTTTGGTGTTTTTCTCAAGAATGAAGACCCTCAAAATCTGGAGGAAGCAAAAGTTGCCGCTATCAAGTTAGAAAGAAATTTTCTTACAGCTTGTGAACTCCCTCCGATCCATGTCCCAGACCAACCAGTGAAGGTAACTCCACTTGATGATCTTCAACCATTGGTTGTTACAGAAGTGCAAGAAGTTTGTGTTATTGAAGATGAACCACAATTTGCACCATGTCAAGTTCCCAGAGATGAACAAGAGGGTGATAGCCCAATTTTAGATGATCTAGAACCAATAGCTACACCATCTGAGTCACATGCAGAGTTCCAAGAAGATGCAGGTGAAAATTTGAATACTCAAGAGTGTTCATTGGTTCCTGCCATTAGTGAAGATGAAAAATTTCAAGAGGATAAAATTTTTCTAGAGGAGGAACCATAGATTAACTAAGAAGAGATCAGTCAACAAGGCATTTCATCCGTGCCCATCCTAGTAGAGGCTTCATCCTTGCCTATCACAACAATGGTTCAAGAACAACTTGATCCAATACCATTGCAGCAGGAGGAACCACCTTTGGTTCAACCAGAATATGATGTCCCTTACACTTTGCCTACGATTCCGCATCCCGAGGTTTTTCTTCGGGATCCTGAGACTGATCAGAGCTTGGATATCAAAGTACATCATGACCTGATCAAGCTCAAGATGATGGAGGTATTTTAGTAGGTGGATTCTAAGATTTTTGGCTCTCATGCATTCACGCTTCTTACTGTTGAAATACCATGTTCTAAATCCCAACCAGCAGCCTACAATCAATTAGCAGCCTTCATTAGCAAATATATCAAGGCAATTTTGGGTCATATGAGATTTTATGATTGGTCCCCTTCGAAGGTTGATTTTGTTGACCTCTCTCGTTGGGTTGATCATTTGGCTACATGGTTACATTGGTCCTTTGAGTATGACGATTTAATCATGGCATCTTTGAGGTAAACCTTTTGGTTTTAGGGTTGTTTTATTTCCTTTAGGCATTGTATTTTCATCTATTTCCTTCTTGCTGATTTCTTACAGTTTTAGGACAACAATCTACATTTTCCTTGCAGTGTCTTTTCCCTTCAGTTATTTACTTCAATCTTTGCATAAGTGTCGCTGATTTTTTGCCTTGTTATATCAGCATGTGGTCGAGTCTTGTGTGTCTTTCCTTTCATGAATAAATGGTTGTCCACTAGTGCTTTTTCTGGGTCAAAATTCGAATGTCTATCCATCACATGCCGAGCTTTTGTGTCTATCATTAGAGTGAGTCTAGATGGGGGTCTCATTTTGTCATTGTTCCCGAAGCATTGAGCCTTAGTATGGGTAGTTTTGAGGAGACATAGGAGTGTCTTGAGTCATCTTATGTATTGTTTCATCATTTCTTATCATTGATTCCTATGCTTTGAGTCAGTTGTCCCCTTCATCCAGCAATAGGGATATGGTACATGGTTCTTTCATCTTGATCCGCTTGAGTTATCACTTCGCGTTGAGGGAAGATAGACATAATTTCTCTTCGTTTTAGAAGTTCATCCTGTATCGACTTCGACACATTATCTAGGGATGACCCAGAAGCAGAGCACTGTCGTAGTCGTTAACCTCATTGGCGACTATCTCGCATCTGACAAGGTTGAGTATCATTGGGTCTTGATTGCATAATCCTTGTCATTGTTCGACTTCAAAACATTTTTCAAAGTGACACGTTGTCCTCATACCTTTGGACCCATTGTCATTATTGGTGGTGTTCCTTCGTACTTGACAGGTGTTTACATTATTGACATCTCATTAAGTGACTCTCTCCCTTCTGTCGACGTCAACACATTTACTGCAGGGAGGAGTGTACATATTGGGTGGTAACATGTAGCGGATTTGGATGAGACCCCTTGTATTTCAGTGTATCAATGGGAGTTTTTTTATTGATTTGACTCCATGGCCCATTGGACAGGCATTGGTATCACAGATCAACTTACAGGTTTTTCTTGATCAGCTTACAGGTCGTTCTTTCCTTCCACACATTTACAAGGGTACATTTTGGCACATATATTTTTAGAGCATCATTGGTACATATGTAGAGTTCTCACAAAGCAGTATTGTTACAGACACAAAGATTCTTACTGTTCTCGACTTCCCACGAGGAGATCTCATCCCCTTGAGTCACAATTGTTAACCCCTAGATTTTCACCCTTGAAAATCTTGAGGGTTAAGAGCCAGCATGCACTATTTTGGCTGGCATTATGAGATTCTCCCAGAGTTTAGCACTTGCGGTTAGCAGAGGTTGGTTCCCATCAAAGATAGGTACATGATCGGTACATGGTTGTTTTTGTTCAAAGTTAGAGCTAGCTTGGTTTCCTTTTCATTTGAGAGAGATGTCTACATACGACATGTGTCCCTACGTTTAAGGAGACATGGTTTGAGTGGGTTTCTTAACAGTTTGGAGCAGTTCTGAGCATACAGGGATGGTCCTTGCATAATTCTAGGCCCAATAGCACTTTTTCAGGCGACATGCAAGAACTTTCTATTTTTAGCAGTTTGAGCTCAAGGCCCCATATTTAGATTCTGAGTGCATATTATGGATCCTTGAGACATTATAATTCTTTTGGACTTTTTCTGAGACGATTTTTCACAGATTTCTATTTTTAGCAGGTTGAGCACTAGGGATCGCATGTCGATTCTAATTGTGAATTCGAATTCCTTGCGGAAAATCGAATCCAATGAGTATAATATCATTGACATGCGAGAAATTTCTATTTTTTAGCTGTGTATTTTTAGCAGTAGACACATGGTGGTGGTCTCCTAGTCATTACAAGCATTTGTGCAGAGTTTGGATCAGTTTATGCAAGTTTCAAATTTTTGGGACCGGATGGCTATTTTTTGAAATTTCTATTTTTAGTAGTCATCGTCATCTCCAGCAGTGACAAGTGGCAAGCTCAGATTTCGACATGTGGAAAAGTATCAAGATGATGTGGCATCTACATGGTATCATGTACCAAGGGTGCATTTTCCAAGGATTATGTAGTAAATGAGAATTAGTTAAGCTAAAGAGGTGGCACATGGGTGAGGTGGCATTTTCTGGAGAAAGTTTAGCGAGTCAAGGCTAATTTTTCTCACTCTATTCTTCTCACTTTCCATATTCTCACTTTCCATGCAATCAATTTCTAAAAATTCTCCCTAAATTTCTTTTAAACGCAAAATTCATAAATTTTAGGATTCCTCTGAAAAATAGGGCGAATTTCCCTTTAATTCATAACTCCCTCATCCATTGGCCAAATTTAGCAGTCTAACATGCGTTGGAAAGCTAAAATTATCCTCCATACACTCTCACTCATAAATCACCCATGCACATTACTCACCCACACTTATTCCCTCATGCACATTAATTCCTAAATTTCTCACTCACACTTATTCCCTCAAGCGCATTAACTTCTATTTTCTTCACACTCCTCTCCTATATATTGGATGGTCTTCATTGGTTATTGGTCAGATATTACGATAGCTAGCATAGTTTATTTTTCTCATTCCTCTCTCTTAGTCTAATGACTCATTCTTTGAGCAAAGTAATCATTGTACCGGTTGTGGACTTGCCAATTGTGGCACAACCAACCCTCTTGCAAGCAGCCTATCAATAAAGAAATTGAGTGTTTGTGTTCTAACCTTGTTTCTTGTCGGTATTTTGTGAATTTTGCAATCTGATTTGCCATTTTCCTTAACTGTTCATTGTGATTTTGCTAATCTTTTGAGTAGTTTTCTGTTCTATTTCTATTCTATATCCATTGTGCTAACCCTGGAGGATCCCTCCAAGTGAAAAAACTGTATTTTCCCCATCGTTTTAAACAGTTTTAATATGATGTCCAAGACGAACAACGGCTGCTTTTGGTCTTTTAATGCATAAAATCAGACTTAGGAAAGAGTAAAATCAGACTTAGGAACTCCCCCCGAGGCTCGAAAGCAATATCCCAAACAGAGAGGGATCTAGCCCGTGACAATTTGGGGCTTTTCTCCTTGAATTGGTGAGGTTTTCATCGCTATTATAACAAGTTTATCAGCTCAATTGGAGGGTGGAAATTTGTGCTAACACCATGCAACTTCACCTCACCATCTCCAAGATATCTCAGGCCATACTCTATTGTGCTTCTCAACTATCTAAGCACATATTTTGTTGCTACCCAATGCTCCTACCTTGGCGCCACCATGAACTAGCTCAAGGTCTTCACTGCAAAACGTATATCTATCCTAGTGTTGCCCAGATACATCAAGGAGCCTATCAACTACCTATACAACGTGGGAGCTACCATATCTGAATTTGAAGTAGTGACCTTCTTCAGATTAGTGATCATAGGCATGGCCATGGGTCTGCAATCCTCCCTTTGGAATCTCTTCATATCTCAACTGCATACTTACCCTGTCCAAGGAAAATCTCCCTTGGTCTCTGCCAAACCTCCAACCCCAAGAAGTAATGCATCATGCCAATGTCCTTCATCTCAAACTCAGTTGTCATATCTGCCTTGCACCGTGCAATGAGCTTTTGTGATCCTGTAAGGAGCAAGTCATCTACATACAAGACAAAAATGAGCAAATCAGCCTCAACAAATATGAAATATAAGTTGGGATCTGATTCACTTTTGGTGAAGCTCGTACTATGCAAGTATCCATCGATCCTAGAATACCATGCTCTCAGTGCCTTCTTGAGTCCATACAAGGCCTTTTTCAGCTCGCAAACATGGGGCTCCTTCCCACTAATCTCAAATCCCTAAGGTTGCTCTATGTACACTTCTTACTCAATTATCCCATTGGGAAAAGTTGTCTTTACATCGATCTGATGTATCCTCCACCCCATAATGGAGAATAAGAACATCACTTCTCTAATGGTAATGCACATGGCGACAGGAAAGAAAGTCTCCTCGTAGTCCACTCCCTCATTCTGGGAGAACCCTCTCGCCACAAACCTCGCTTTGTACTTCTCAATGCTACCATCTACAACATGCTTGATCTTGTAGAGCCACCTGGAACTCACCACTGACTTCCCCTCTGGTCTTGGCACAATGTCCCATACATCATTATTCATGATGGAGATGTATTCCTCCACCATGACATCCCTCCATACCTGCTGGTCTATTGCCTCCTGATAACTAGAAGGCTCAAAATCTATGACGCTTCTCATCAATGCCATGTAGTTCAAAAACTTCATCGGAGGTCTGCTCTCCCTGAATGTGCTCCTAGGACCCTCAACGTACTCCTAAGCATCCTTAAATGTTTGAGTGAACCATCAAGATCTCCTGACAAAACTAGAAGGAGCCAAAGGCTCCTCCTCCTCACCTAAAGGTTGTTTCCCTGAAATAAAGGTCGTTGGTGACCTAGGCTCAACGTTCGAAGCTTCCTACTTGTCCTTTGTTACTGAAATAGGCTCATAAGACTTCCTAGAAGCAAATTCCTCCTCGAAGTTTACATCCTTGCTTACAATGGTCTTCCTCTAATCTAGAATGAAGACCCTGTAGGCCTTTGAAGTCTCACTATAACCCACAAACAAACCCTTCCTGTTGGAGGGCTTCAACTTGGTCCTCTTCTATACAGGTACTTGAATATAAACTAGACAACCAAAAATGTGAAAATGACAACCAAAAATGTCCTCCAAGATCCTGTGCGGACACATGTTCTGGATGTAGACTGTTGTGTTGCATGCTTTTGCCCAAAAAAACATCAACAAATCCTAGTCATGAATCATGGCCTTGGAAACTCTTATGATGGATTGATTCTTCTACTTTGCAACTCCATTCTATTATGGGTTGTACCGAACAGTCAACTCCATCTTGATCCTTGCCTACTTGCAGAAACCCTTGAACTCCTTGGAGGTATACTCACCCCCATTGTTCGATCTCAAAACCATGATCTTCTTCCCTGTTTGGTTCTCAACAAAAGATTTGAACTCTTGAAACTTGTTAAATATTCCATCCTTGGTATTTAGGAAGTAGATCCAAGTTTTGCGAGAGAATGAAGGAAACATAGTACATGCTTCCTATGATTGATGCTACTAACATCAATCCACAAACATTTGAATGCACCAGATCTAGGATCCCCTTGGATCTGTGCTCACTGCTTGGGAAAGCATCCTTGGCATGCCTACCAAGAATGCACCCTTTGCATATACCCTCTTGCTCAATACTAAAATCTGGAAGACATGTGATTATCTCCCTCGAAATAGGCAATGCCTTGTGATGTAGATGCCCCATCCTCTTGTGCCACAACTCACACAAGTTGTTTGTTTTATGAACTAGGGCTCGAATAGGTTCACCCTACAACCTGTATAAATTTCTTCCCTAACCCCGATTTCCTGAGTTGTTGTTGGGCTAGAATCTTTCAGTTTGATGAGGACTTACTAGTTCTTGAACTCTATTACAAAGCCCTTATATTCCATAAACAAAACTGAAAGCAAATTCTTTATAAGACTTGGAACAAACAACACATCGTCAAACCAAAGTTTAAAGAGTTACCTGTCTGGAGTCGAAAAGGAATGGTACCAACTCCTCCTATTGGATAATTGGCATCATCACCAAGCTCGACTTGAACTCCTAAGACGTTCTTTGTTAGACTCGAAAATAGTTCTCGGGTCGATGTCATATGCCTCGATGATCCATCATCCACATACCACGTGTTCTTCAGAACTGAGGCAAGATACCATCCATAAATCCTTCTCGAACCTAGAGGAAAACTCGTTCATCTAAGTTTCAGTTGAAGCTGTTACTTGGTGTTGCTACTTCCCTTTACCCTTCTTCTTTGAACACTGTGATGCATAATGGTCGTTCTACTTCTTATTAAATATGTGTTAAAATGTTCAATGTGCTCGTTTCACCATAGAAAATATCACTATTGTCACCCAACCATAGGCGTGCAACCACCCCTCATCACCTTAACCTTTGCTAGAAGAATGATTCTGGAAAGCCACACTACAACCAACAGATAAACCCTGGCTGCAGCAGTAGCACGATATGGAACCAGAAAACACCATCCAACTGTAGCAACAACACAAGACAAGGAGAGCGCACCTCCTCCAAGGGTAGCGCACAAGAGAGAGAGTCTTCACAACCACAGAACAAGAACAATACTCAACTGCAGCAGTTACAGTTGCACTTCTTAGGCTACCACCAAGAATATCAGAATACCACCAAGAATGTCACCAATAATACCACCAAGAGATACAAGAAGGTAGGGCGCATATCTTAGGCTAGATAACACTAGAGAGAGAGAGACCAATACATGCACTATACTTGAGAGAGTGAGTGAAGCGAGTGTGTACAAATGAGCTAGATCACCTTCTATTTATAGTGGTTCTTGTCACCTGTCTAGGCCAACTTGTCTTTCTAGAAGATAATACACTAATATTATTTATTCTATGAGCCGACTTGTCTTCTAGGGTTTTTACACATCTCTTTATGGTTTTTTTTCTTTTAGAATATTCTATTCTAGTCAAAGGTTACACATGGAGGTTAATAGCTCCCGTAGCTACCATAATATCAACACTCCCTCCTAGCTAGGGAGGTATTAACTGTAATGGTCTCAAACATGACCATCCATTTCACATGGTATGGGCAAGGCTCACATAGTCTTGCAAACCATTCTACAGGTAGTATCATCATAGCCACACGAGCTATCTTATGATCACGCAAATCAAGTCACGAGCATCATCATCACTATCCATCTAGTTGGCAATCACCTCCAACACTACCGGTAGTCTCCATGGAAATCAGGTAGTAGCACATACTTACTACAATGCCATCCAATAGATCACAACAGTGTTGATCCATAGTAGTACACAAGTGTTATCCATTGGTACACAACCACTCCTAGTAGCCCACAGCTACTATCTAGTGACACACAATCACTACCAGTGGAACACATCCACCACGGTAGCACATAGCTACTGTCCAGAGAACCATAGTCTCCATTGCAATCAACTAATAGCTACACAAGTTACCACCATGCAGTACAACAGTCTCCTAGCATCATATCATATCATCGTCTGCATCATCTCTTGAGGCCATACTCCATCTGAGTAATCAGGTATGATGTTGAATAAGTCATGTGTTGGACTTAGCACACTCAATAGAGTGTCTCACATAAGTCACTCACTCAACAGAGTGATATAAAGGCTATTCTTCCTATCCTGGTCACTGCCTGTGACACAGGAAGAATGATTGTCCCAACAGATGTTGAAAGTCACGCCATGGGATACAATGACCATTCTTCTAATTCGGACATATGTCCTAGAAGAATGAAAATCCTCCCAGATATTGAAAGCCACACCATGGGACACAAGGACCATTCTTCCCACTCTGGTCACTACTGTGAACTCAGGAAGAATGACTATCCTGGACCATTTTCCCCCCTCTGGCCACTACTATGAACTCAGGGAAAATGTTTGTCCTATACCAATCTCCCCACTCTGGTCACTACTGTGAACTCAGGGAGACGAACCGTTCTACTTGTCGGGGAAAAGCCCCATGAGAATATTTGTCCTGGACCATTCTACTTGTCCGGGCAATGCCCCAGGAGAATAGTTGTTCATGGTACATCAGCAATCTGTCAACCTTGACCATTCTCCCATTCTCCACAAGGAGAATGTCAGTCTATCAACAATATGTTCTGCCTGGACCATTCTCCACCTAGAGAATGTTTGTCCACCAGCACACTGACTATCCATGATGCCATATATCAGCACTCCCTCCCAACCGAGGAATTCACCACCTCCCTCTCAACCAAGGGAGTTATCTCCACAAGTCCCAACTTGTCCCTCAAGTATTCAAACTTTATCTTGGACAAAGGTTTTGTCAAAATATCAATTGTCTGCTCATCAGTGGAGATGTATTGGAGAATCATTTCTTCCTTCTGGACTTTATCACATATAAAATAGTACTTGATCTCAATGTGCTTCAACCTGTCATGGAACACAGAGTTCTCTGAAAGGTTCACACAACTCTAATTATCACAATATATCACAGTCATATCCAACACCAAATCAAATAGTCCATAAATCATCTTACGGAGCCATACTGCTTTCGTACAAGCATCACAAGCTGCAATATACTCTGCTTCTGCAGTGTTGAGTGCAACAGACTTTTGTTTCCTACTAGACCACGATATCATAGTAGAACCCAAACTGAAACATATACCAGAAGTACTCTTTCTGTCATCTGCACTTCCTGCCCAATCTAAATCAGTAAATCCATGCAGTTGTACGTCATTGTTTGAGGCGTATCTCAAACCATAATTTAGCGTCCCACGAAGATATCTCAAAAAGTGCTTTGCAGCTATCCAATTCTCATGTCTAGGTTCCACTTGGAACTGGCTCAACGTGTTCACAACAAAGCAAATGTCTGGTCGGGAATTAACCAAATACATCAATGAGCCAATCAACTGTCGGTACAGGGACAAGTCTACTAGATCAGAATCAGAGTCTCTCGGCTTCTTCAGATCTGTCACCATGGGAATTTCCATGGATTTGTAATCCATCATCCCAAACTTCTGAAGGATCTTTACAACATACTTCCCTTGCCCTAGGAAGATTTCACCACGCTTTTGACATACTTCTAGTCCCAAATAATAATGCATGAGACCAAGATCCTTTATATCGAATTCAGAGGCTAACTCCCTCTTACATTGAATAATGAGAGGCTCTGCACCTGTCAGAAACAACTCATCAACATATAGTAGCAGGATCACAGGTGCATCATTCACAACCTTGTAATAAAGGTTTGGATCAGCATAGCTCTTGGAAAATCCAAGTCTCATCAGGTAACTGTCAATTCGTGCATACCAAGCTCTTCGAGCTTGCTTGAGTCTATACAACACCTTCTTTAATCTACATACATGGGTTTCTTTCGCGTGTACCTCAAAACCTTGAGGTTGCTCTATGTATACTTCTTCCTCAATTACTCCATTGAGAAAATCAGTCTTTACATTTATTTGATGTAAACTCGAACCCATGGTTATTGCAAGAGGTATGATGTCTCTAATAGAGGTGTATCTCGCAACTGGAGCAAACTTCTCATCATAGTCTTCTCCCTTCTGCTGGGAGAACCCTCTAGCCACGAATCTTGCCTTGTATTTATCAATACTTCCATCCACACAATGCTTTATCTTGTAAACCCATTTTGAAGTGACTACGGACTTTCCTTCAGGTCTAGGCACAATTTCCCATACATCATTTTTCATGATGAATTGATATTCTTCCATCATAGCTTCCTTCCATTCTTTCTTCTTGATTGCTTCTTCAAAGGTGGAAGGTTCTACATTGAGATGTTCTGGAGAACATGTAGTTTCTTCCTTGGGACCTTCATGTTTTTCTTCATCATTGGGATCCATGGAATCTTCTATAGATTTCCTGAAGCCAATCTTTTCATCAAAAGTCACATCTCTGTTAATTTAAACCTTTTCTTGACATGGGACATAGATTCTGTAAGCTTTTGATGACTCACTATATCCAACGAATATTTCTTTTCTGAAGGTTCCAACTTCTTTATTTTGTCCTTGGGAACATGAATATAGACAGGACAACCAAAGATCCTCAAGTGTTCAACACTTGGCTTCTTTATGGAGAAAGCTTCTTCTAGAGTCATGTTCTTCAATATACGATGAGGACTTCTATTCTAACCATATACGGTTGTCATAGTTGCTTATCCCCATAGAAACATGGACGGATTCTAGTCATTCATCATTGCCTTAACAGATTCTTCAATAGATCCGTTCTTTCTTTCTGCCACAACATTCGTTGTGCATTATGTGGGACAATTAGCTCCCTCCTAATCCCAGTTGCTTTACAAAAGGCAACGAGCTCCTTGGAGGTGTATTCTCCTCCATTATCGAACCTCAAGATCTTTACCGCTTAGTGAGGAGGTTGACATTGGTCCACACACATCTGTGTGAATGATATTCAAAAATCTTTTTGCTTTACACGCTTCCTTTAAAATTGGTACTTGGTGAGATCTCCTGCCTCACCGCTTGATGGAGTCATCTGCTCCATGTTTGCAACTGTCACTCTAGCTCCTTCTTAGAGCTATCACATGTGACCTTCCCGGAACAAGAACAACAAGAGAAAAAGTATTTCCAATAGCATTTTCATAAGAACATATCTATGGTAACAAGGATGGTAGTCATCATAGAATTACTAAGGAGACCTGGCCGAGAGAAAAACATGGAATATCTCCTAGAGGAGATGTTAGTTCATTTTGCAAACAAGTGCAATAAGCATCTATATCAATAGTACTTATATACAACCAAGTATACCTAGCAGTAATAGATCCTTTGAAAGATTGTTGTCACAACTATAGTGTTTATTTGTACTATAGCAACTATCAAACTTGATATGTGCAATTTGAAACTTAACAATTTGATCAATCAAACCTGGAACCTGGAGCCTCAACTGTTAGGGAGGGTGCGCTTGTTCCTCTGAATGTACTGAATCCAAGATCATTGCTTGGACAAAGTCTCTTATACATCCCCTGCAAACACACTCATGCTTTGCTAGATGATGTAACTTTAAAAACATATACAAGTGCATACCTTTGAAATTTGTAGCATCGTTCAGCTTGTCTTTTAATCTGAAACTAGACACCATCTTGACAAGAAGAGGTTAGAAACTGAATAAAAAAGGTTCAATGATTAGAACAAGCTAGAAACTGAAGTTTTAACTTTGACCACAAAATCAATTTTGATCAAAAGTCAACCTTTGACTTTGACTTTGACAACAAACTCAAACTTGATGTTTTTGCTGGCTAAGGACACCAGAGGGTGTGCTAGGCTAGGGCACAATAGAATACCCAAAAATTAGGTCCAACACTTTACTGAAAGTGCCCAAGAATTTAGGTTAGGGTTTGCTGCAGCTGCAAAATCAAAAACCCTAGTTGCAGCTGCTATTGGTGCTACAATGAGCTTGACAAAGAAATGTCAATCTACCTTCTAGCGGTTAGAATGTTCTGAAGGTAGCGTGGGACCATAACCTATTAAAATATTCAATGTGCTCGTTTCACCATAAACAATATCACTATTGTCACCCAACCATAGGCATGCAGCCACCCCTCAGCACCTTAACCTTTGCTAGAAGAATGATTTCGGAAAGCCACACTAGAACCAACAGATAAAGTTGCAACAATAACACGAGATGGAACCAGAAAACACCATCCAACTGCAGCAACAACACAAGACAAGGAGAGCGCACCTCCTCCAAGGGTATCGCACAAGAGAGAGAGAGTCTCCACAACCACAAAACAAGAACAATACTCAACTGCAGCAGTTGCAGTTGTACTTCTTAGGCTACCACCAAGAATGTCACCAAGAATACCACCAAGAGATACTAGAAGGTGGGATGCATATCTTAGGCTAGATAGCGCTAGAGAGAGATGTTAATTTTATAGCAGCTGCAAGAGCCATTCTCCCGGAGGATGGCAAAGACCCTAGCTGAGATCTAGGGCCCCCAGTGCACTCCTGGGGATTTGGTTTGGGACCAAATAGTCAGTGCCATGGCAAAAGACCCTTGTTAGGGCCCCAGTATATAACTGGGGTTCTTGTTCTGGGGACAAACAGTTAAATCCCCTCGATATGTCTAGGGCCCCTGGACATGGTCTAGGGTACCCATGCCTAGGGCATGGGTTTCTTGGTCTAGGAACAAATAGCTAAAGCCCCTAGATATGTTTAGGGCCCCTGGACATGGTCCAGGGTACCCATGCTTGGGGCATGGGTTGATCCTTGGTCTTGCACCTTGGTGGATAAGACCCCATAAATGTTTTGGGGCAACTTGATCTTGGATCAGGTACTTTGTCGGTATATGACCCTCCTTGAAGGTGAGCATGACCACATAAGGGATGTATTCCATATGCAATGATGATAAAGTTAATAAGGTCACCTTGAATATGAATGGACAAGTATTGCCACCAAGCTACCCTACCTAAACCCTCCTTTACCCTTGCTTGTGTTGGTTTGGGGTTTTGTTGTTTTTTCTTTAGGGTTAAAGTAAAGTTTAAATTAAAATGTTAATTATAACATGTTTAAATTATTTAATTTAAACATGTTATCTTTAATTATAATTATTTTAATTTAATTTTCTTTATTCTTTGCCCTAGCCTAAAACTATAAATACCCTACCCTCTACCCTTCACATCACACATCTTATTATTGTTATGCTCTTATGCTTCTAGTGTGAGCGGATCCTCTTTCTTTTGTTGTTGCCCTCTTTTCATTTTACTGTTGAAGGTTTTGTTGATTGCTGCAGCTACCCTAGAGGACTGTTGAGTGAGCTACGACCTTCCTTCCTTTTGTTGTTGAAGTGTGGATGTTTGTTGCGGTCCTTGTCCATTGTTGTTGGAGTGTGGGGTTTTGCTGTGTCCCTTGTCTACTTGCCGTTGGAGTATTGGCTGGTTGATGCGGCCTCCCTTTGTGACTGTTGGTGCGTCCTCTTTTGTGGACTGTTGTGGTGCATCTCATGGTGCAACTCCTCTTGTGACTGTGGGTGCGGGCCTTATCTTCTGCTGTGAGTGCGGGCCCTTTTCTCTTCTGCTGTGGGGTGACTATAGGTGCGGCCCCTCTTTTCTTGTTGTGGGGTGACTGTAGCTCTGTTCAGACCGTGACCTCTAACTGTGGGCCTTTGACCTTCCTTAAGTTGTTTTATGTGAGGGTTTATCCACAGATTTTTCGTGTTAGGTTTGGGTGATTAAAACCTTCTGTTTGTGTGAGGGTTTGACTGTGTCAAGTCCTTGTGGTCCTATCTCCTTGGTGGCAAGAAAGTTCTTTCATCTCTTGGCAAGAGATCCAACCTATATGGTGGATTTATGAGATGGACTTTGTCTGAGCATAATACAAATGGTTTTGCATCTCTGTGTGTGGTTGTGACCTCTTTAGAGGTAAGTCTTCAGGGCAAGGTAAGTTATCTATTTCAGATCTGAACTTTGTTTTGAGTTTGTGTTTTGATCTATCTAGATTTATGTATCATTGAATGTTATCAAATCTGGACTGTAAGTTGAGTTTTGGTTCTTGTTTCTGTAGTTTGATTTACTGCTCATGATCAGATTGTATTTCATTTTGAGTTTAGATCTGTAGATCTATATAAGTTTTATTCCAGCATTATAGATCTGAACTAATGTTTATTCTAGATCTACTCTTTAACTAAAGTCTTAGATTTGTGTACTATTTAATTAGTGTAGTTTTATTTTTTGAATATAAGATCTAAGTGTTATTCTCACTGAATTTAAAAAGACACTTTTGTTCTTCTTTACTGCCCTAAATCTAACAAGAGAGAAAAAGAATCACGCCAAAAGATGCCCCTTCCTTTCTTGCAGTTGCAGCTGCAGCTCCAAACTTGTGCTATACTTGAGAGAGTGAGTGAAGTGAGAGTGTAAAAATGAGCTAGAGCACCTCCTATTTATAGTGGTTCTTGTCACTTGTATGGGCCGACTTGTCTTTCTGGAAGATAATACATTGATATTATTTATTCTAAGTTGACTTGTCTTCTAGGGTTTTTACACATCTATTTAGGGTTTTTCTTGCTTCCGAAATATTTTATTCTAGTCAAAGGTTACAGATGGAGGTTGATACCTCCCACAACTACCATAATATCAACAATATGAAGCACTTGATTTTATTCAAGTCCTTCTCTGGCAGTGAGGTTGGCTCCTCACTCTTTCCCTTTCCCTTGTTGGGTCCTTTACCTTTGTCCTTCTTCATTTAACCGATTAGGGCATCATTACTATCACCTCCCTGTCTGCTACCCTTTGACTCCATATGAGTTTCCTCTTGGATATAGTCATCGCACAGTCTTTCCTAGGAGTGAATGTTTTCCCAAGCACGAACTCTCTTGACGAATGTTTCCCATTGAGGTGAGAACGCATTCAGTGCCATGTTTACTGGCTCTTTGTCTTGAACCTTCTCCCCAACTGTTGCAAGTTGGTCACGAATCTGTGTGACCTTCATCGAGTAACTGGTGATGGTGTTTGATCTAGTCATCTGAACACATCTGAGTTTGTTGTGCAATATCATCTTCATGTTAATGTTCTCTCTCTAGTAAAGGCCAACCAGGGCATCGAACATCTCCTTCACCGTCTTCTTCTCGGATATGTGAGGGATCAGATGATCTTTTATAGCTTAAATGATCATCCACTTGGATTTCACTTCCTTCCTGTGAGTTTCCAAATCCTGTGGATTTGTCGGTGTAATAATTAAATCCTTGACAATATCCCAGAGTTCATTCTCTTCTAATAGAAGAGTTACCTTAACTTTCCATGATAGGAAATTTGAGGCACCATCCAATCTATCCTCAAACCTAAGGGCTATTTAATGCCATTTATGAGATCTACTGCACAAACTCCCAAATCTGAAAATTAGTTTTGAAACCCTCTCACTGCTAGTCTTTCTTCCCTGCAGTTGATTTACTACGACAAATCCTAGAAAATCTCAATCAGAGAAATATGCTCTGATACCATGTAAATTTACTATCCCTAGGTGACCGTTGTCCTATGTTTTTCTTAATTAAATAGATCAAATCTGAACTTAGTTAATCACAGAAATAAATATATTTTTGAACATGCAATAGTCACACATATAGCTAGAAAATACAAACAACAGAAACTAAAATAATTTCTCAAGTACTCAAGAAATTTGTCCTTCAAATCAGCTTGTCATTTAATAATCAAAACTTACAAGGACACCTCATAACTGAGGTTTTCAGCCTACTAAAAAAGAAAACTATTTTTACAGATCTGAGGAACTACTGTAATGAGACATCCGTACGACTATGCAGTCTTGTACAGACCTGTCTGTACAATTGTATGAAACTGTACAATTCAGATGTACTTCGACCTGCAAACCTCTACTGGTCAATCCCCTTGCCGTTGCACTGCTTTCTCCCTTCCTCGGCCTCTTTCTTCACCTTCGAACGAAATTGTCTTCGTGAAAAATGAATGTATCTTTACCCTCTACCTTGACTTGCCTTTATACTTTAGCTAAAACCCTAATCTCTCAATGAGATCAATGATTGAGATTAGTCTCTAATGCATTAAAAATGCACTTTATTAGACTCATCAACTAATTAAAAGACTTTCACTTTATAAATAAAGTGAATTACAAAATAGATTTGACTTGGACAACTTCACACACGCTTGACACAAAACCTGTGTGGAAGTTCTTGTTCGAGCTACAAGCCTACAAACATCAACAGTTAGCTCATATGAGTTTTCTCTCACATATGTATTGCATTCCGATTTATTACAAATAGGGGTTCATTTATTCATCAATCCTACAGAAAACTTACCATGCATTCAACCATAAGCAACATGGGATTATATTCATAACATGATAAGAAATTTATGGGCAATAAAGAGGTACTTATCTTTTCCAAACGCTGAATACTGAGCAACTGTGAGTCAAAGAAATTTTCCACCAGATTGTAAGCAGTCAATTGACTATGAATGCCACCTCCTAGCCAAGCTATGATACCACAAGGATGAAGAAGACAATGCAAAACTCTCAGGTCGATCTCCCATCCCAAAAAGCAATAAAATATCAACCAAGCAAGCCACTATTGAGTTCTTATTCAGACCAACTTTTGGCACTCACAATACTTGCCCCACACAAAACGAGGATAATTCCTTCTCTACTCAACAATCCCTCAGAATTTCTTACCCGATGCTCTTCAGTGTGTTCATAGAAAATCCAAACTGTTGTCTATTTCAAATTAAACAATACAATTTCTCTTGGTTCTTGAGCATTTTTATGATCAA
>JZKD02S0073044.1:14180-25380 GCA_000966675.3 Picea glauca | reverse complement strand
CCCGCCTCTTCAATATCCCACGGGCCTAACAACCTGCTTCTTTAGTCCAACTCTCAAGCTAACCAGCTACACAAACAAGCATGGCTATGGATACAGGTTCAGATACAGTGACAAGAAATATGGAGGATAACTGACTGCATGAGTGAATGCTCATGGATGATTGATTGGATGATTGAGTGATGGGAGGAATCCTAGAAAGAATGATGTGAAATGAACTAAGTCCAAACAATATGTATGCATGTCCCCAAATTGACACTTGTCATGTTGGGAGCTAATTTGGCCCACTTGTCCCCATCTTTAGAACTTAGGATAAAATAATTATCCATACTTTATACTTTAAGAAATATTAATATAATATTCTTTTTTGGCTTAATCTCCCTAGCTTATCCCCTTTTCATTAACTTTTAGCCCCCACCTTTTCCCTAACTAGTGGAGTTTAGTCCCCCATACTCTTTTATCGTGGTCGGCCTGGACACAGTGATGTATTTTATATTAATGTTGAGGCATATACAAAAATAGGCGCACTAGCCTTTAACATCTAGGCTCTCTGGCCTAATTCAAAACATAAGCATCCTAGCTTATAATAATTGGATCATAAGCCTATAAAACACCTCATATAAATAAAGGCTCCCTGGCCTCAAAATCACGCACACTTAAATTACTACACGCAGTATCCTAATGTGCACACTTCATCATTTTACTACGCAGTACATGCACACACTATTCCATGAAATGTGCATACCAAAAATGATAGCCAACAACTCGCCAGCTTAAGTATATTTGCATTTACATTTACAATTGGTTTCGGCCTAGGGATATTACACTTACAGGGCACCATCACCTTTGGGATTCATTATGAGGCAGACTCTACATTAGATCTAATCGGGCTCATTGATTCTGATTGGGCTGGTGATAACACCGATCGCAAGTCCACATCTGGTTACTCACTCAGTCTTGGTTTCGAGCCTATCTATTGGTCGAGAAAGAAGTTCCATTCTTTGCGAAGTCATCTTTGATTGAAGGACACTATTTCCTAGAAAATGTCAGTTATTTTTTTTTTACATACATTGTACCTTGAGGGGGGGTTTTACCATGAGGTTTTCCCTCTTTCTTCACTTTATTTCAGTGTATCTTTTGTATTTGGGTACCTAACATGGCCTCGTTTTCGGGACCCATTCTTTATTTTCACCATAGTGATGTTYAGGGGGGGTGTTGGAGTTACTTCACACACACCTACGATTTTTTTTTCCTATGTTTATTAGTCTTTATCTAGTCTCCTAAAGTTTAGGGAGAATATTCCTCTTGGAGAATATTCTCTTCAGTTTTCACTTCAATTTGACTAGTTGAGTGGAGTCTAGATGTTGCATTGGTTTTGTCACCATGCAACATTGGGATCATCACTAGCTAATGCACATTGTCCTGGGGATTATCATAATACTAGCACATTACCCATGATTCCATGATATTATTCTCACTTCACTTTGTTTCAGTCAGTTAACTAAAGACTGGTAGACTAGTTAACTCAGCTAGGTGGAAGTTCACTCTCGTAACTGCCCGAGAGACTAGACTGGGTGGAAGTTCACTCATGCAACTACTGGTGTGTGTCCAGATCACTCTAGACCACCACTATGGCGCATTGTATTCACCTCCAGTGTGCATTGGTTGATTTATACAGAGTATATCATGTCTAAATTATTCATTATTCATTATGGTTAATGAGAATTCTTCCATTCTTTCTCTCTTGCTTCTTCTTTCTCAATTTATCTTTGCAAATGTGTGTGGTATTTCCTTGCTAGATCTATTCTGTGCAGGTTCAACACATTTATTGTGCCACTTAGTTGAAGATAAGATAATTGTTTCCTTGCAGCTTCATCCATGATCTTTTGAACTCTGTAATAGACCTCTATTTGCTTGATCTAGTTGTCCAATTTCTAGGCATTCAATTCTCCATCATAGGTCGGAACTCAAAATTGACATCCAATTTTAGTAAAGGAAGATTATGATCAAACTTCTTAGAGTACTTATTTTCATGAGAATAATTTTCACTTGACTTAGAAGAAGATGATGTTGAGGATGGTGAAGGGGGCTCTGAAGGTCCACCACCTTCTTCCCCTCCTTTTACTGAAGATCCTCCACTTACAGGTTTTTGAATTCTTCGTTGAAAATCATCTATTATCTCTCTCATCGAGTGAAGTGTATCCATAATTTCTTCTAGAATCATGGGAGGATATTCTCATTCATTTCCTTCAGAAGCCATCTTATTCTTACGAAGTCCTGTTTCAATATCAAACTTATAACTTGCAAGCTCGCCTTTACCAAGTTTGAGTTTGGCTCTTGTAAGCATTCACTTGAAAACACTTATCAAACCTGCTCTGATACCAACTTGGTACGAAAATATACTTAGATGTTGATTAGTTTTTAAATACATATAAACATATACTTGATCTTCAAAATAACAATGATCACTTGACTGTTTGCAATTTACATGTGAAATACTTATCTAACCAAATACACTTTAATGATAAATAACTTGCAAATAACTGAGCACAAAATGAACAACAATGATAATATCACATACACAAGTTTGATAACAAAGTTCACCTAATTTGGGATATGTCTCTCGGTCTGCTTCCAATAGAGACCTCTTTATTAATACTCAATTGCTTGTGTTTTACAATGACCTTTTTATGTGTTTCTCAAACCCAAAAATAGAGTGTACCATTGGATTCCTTGCTCAAAATCATGAAAAATGAATATAAAGTCCCTAAAATTTCATTAAGGGACCTATCAACATGCTTTACAATGTTACCTATGTTATCACATAAATTTGTAAAGGGGTGTTTCTCCTAAGGAGTTGGCCCCTTGGTGAAACAAATGAAGAAAAGGGCAAAAAACCCACAAAATCACGTTATCCAAAGTTCTTGGGCCTAGGCGTGATTGTGCTAATTGGTGCGTAGATCTGGGCAGCTGAGATTTGCATGCACAGATCTATAATGTGTGGTCCATACCAGACCCCCCTGACATTCTACCTTTAACAAAGGGGGGGGGGGGGGTCCAGAAAAGTGGTTTCCCTGTTGGGCCCACCATTATCGTGGCACATCCTCCTCATTTCGGACCCTCCCCTTTCCAAACTGTTTACCAACACCCCCCCCTCCGGAATAACCCACTTACTGCTCTCCCTTACCACTTCTTCCTCCCGTTTCCATCTGTCCTAAACTCCATCTCTCTCTTCTTCCCATCACATAGCCCACTCTCCCTCCTCGTCTCCTTATGACACACCTGTTCTCCACCCACCTTTGGGTCATGTCCCCTTATCGCTCCCGCTTATCATCTCCTGCCAGGTGTTCTACCGCTTACCTCCATTTAGGCAGATGGTCCCCATCCCGCCTACTATTGCGGCCTTTCCTCTACCGCTACATCATCACGCCATGCCACTTCACCTTTGACTTGTCCTAGTGTAGTACCCACGTTTTCCGCCGCTCGCACTTTCCTGGTCACCTTCCAGCTACCACGTCTATCCATATGGCCGCCTCTCATCTCACATCCATGTCGATCATGCCATCATCTCTGCCAGATCCTCATCCATGCTTACCCACTGGGTCCCCTTGTAACGGTCCAATGAAGCAGCAGACCGCCAAGGGAAATCCACCACATCCCTCAGATGTAGAGTTGAGTTGGAACTCTCCAATCCTGAGGAAGCATTTATTAAAGAAGGTGATGGTGGTTGAACATAGTTTCCACCATAAATGGAAATATTAGGAAAGGACCGTCAATTAGTCCACTCATCCGCAGGCCCATTCTGAAGCACAATTGCATCTGGAAGAGTTCGCATCTCACTAGAGACTGCACATAAAGTCTTCCAAGAGGCATGCATATGTAATGCCTTCAATGCGATGGATCGAACTCACCTATGGAGTTTTGGCTTTGAGTATTTAGGAGCCATTCTCAATTTTTGTTAGTGTCGATGGTTGAGCTAAGCTCCCGATTATAAATTTTTGATGAGGCCTCTGGTTCTTTGGTTATGATATGCATTTGAGACTTCTTGTTTAATGAAAGTTAGTTTCCTTTCATCTTTATGTAACTGCTGTGTTAGAACACTTGGGCATGGATGATCCAGTCGAGGGTAGTTATATTTTTGTGATGTAGGTTTGATCACAGTGGCATTGCAACTAGTTTTAATCAGTTTCTTGTGTTCTCTTTTCCCTCTGATATTGAGAGCTAGGGCATGGAGGATCCAGTCGGGTTGCTGTGACTGTATTTTGATGTATGTTTGGTTATAATACTATTATAGTGGTTTCAGTTTCTTGAAGTTTTGAACTCAAAGAGGTTCTTGTATTTGGAACTTTTCCTCCTCAGGCGGTTGGAAGACCCGATGTCCATAGAAGACCATTTCATTCTCCTTAAACTCTTCCCCCTACTCACCACTATACTGGAAATTATTGATTGGAGTTAGATCAAGACCTCACTTTCCCATGCATGCCAACCCAATTTTATGAGTTAAAATGATACCATCCTGAGTCTGTGTCCATTACATCGCCTTTAAAATATTCATTGTGACATAAAACTAATGGGTATCAGGCTTACCTCTGCAAAATTCCAGAGGTGACTTCTGGTGCTAACATTTTTGGCGCCATTTCCAGGGACGAAGTTGAAGATTTTCCCTTGGATTAATCAACAAATTTTACTGGTTCTGAAGGTGCATCGGAACCCAGTATTTTAAGATTGCAGTTGTGCACTTGGCGACTCCATTGCGACAAATCCACTGTTCCAGCTATGCCTTCCAGAGGTAGAAACACAAGGTCTACTCTACAACTGACCCTAACAACACCTGAAGTTGACCTAGAGAAAATTATCAGAAAGGGAAAGGCCCCTCGAGAAGAAGATTTTGTTGCTGAACCAGGTATTTCTGATGATTTTCATGGTCCTTCTTTAGAAACTCTAATTTCTGCTTATCATTCCCATGTTATACCTTCTGTTGGAGTTTCCCAAAATTTAAATTTTGGGAGTGTTCCTGTTGAGTTTTCCCCTCCTGGTCTTGGATTGGAGGAATAAATCCTTGTCACTCCTTTCTCCCTTGAACTTGTACCGTGGTCTAGACCCAGGACCTTAGAATATTTTCCAACCCTGGGCTTTACCACCCCTCCTCTTGTTATTGCTGCTACTACAAAAAGGGAAACCTCTGTTACCTCAAGTCCTGTGGCCTTTTCTTGAAATCCTCTGTTGTTTCCCTTTCCTCCCGAAAGTGTAGTTCTAGTCTCCCCTGTTCGAACCCCATCTCCTCCTAATTCTCCTCCACCTATCATCCCTATGGTAGGTGCTAATCCTCCTAGAAATAGAATGGATGCCATAGTGGCTGGAAGATATGCCCTTCTAGTCTTACCTCAACATCTTAATTCCCTTCTAGTTGGTGGCTCCCTTAAACAACTACCTAAGTTCACTAGGGAGGGAGATATTACTACATAGGAGCACCTTTTAGCCTTCTATAGTTATGTTGATAACTATGTCATAGTAGATGAAGATGTGTGGATGAGGATTTTTTTCCATAGTCTTGATGGAGAAGCTAGAAAGTGGTTCAGATCCATGACCCCTGGATCCATCGATGGGATTGAGGCTTTGGATGATATCTTCTTGAGAAAGTGTGGGGATAAAAAAGACTTCATGTACTATATCACCGAGTTTGGGTCCCTAAAGAGAAAGGAGGGAGAGTCTATCTCTGACTTCTCCAAAAGATTCAACAAAATGTACAATAAGATCCCTGTTGAGATAAAGCCTACAAAAGCTTCAGCCAAAATTACCTATGCCACTGCTTTTGACTCGGATTTCTGCCTCCAGTTAAGAAAAAAGAAGAGGTACCTCCTTATCTCATATGCAATATGCAACCCTGGAAGTAGAGTCTAACATATTGGTAGTTGGGTGACTCAAAAATAAGGCTGATAAGGATAGAGGAAGAGGAAGACATGAGTCTCAACCTCCAGTTCTTCTGCTCCCCCTCCTCAAATGGACGAAGTAACCAAGTTGCTAAAATCAATTTCAGCCAGGATGGAAAGGTTGGAATTAGAAGGGAAGAAGACATACAAAAATACTCAAAATATTGTTAGCAGAGGCAAATTCAAAAGGCCAAATAACAATGATCCTCAAGTTATGTAAAGAGAACCTCAGAATAGAGATAATAATGATTAGAAAATCCAAGCTCCTCTTCAGAACAACCTTGTCATAGATAATGGTGAAGAGGAAGAGGACATCGATCGACAAATTCACTGTCTTGAAGATTCATCCCCTTCTCCTCACTTAACTCAATTAACATATGAGGAGTCTCTCATGGAAATTAAATTAAATGAACTGAGTAAGGGGGATAAGATCGACGATAGCCCAAATAGATACAATCTCAGGTCCAAGAAGAAATAGGGGAAGTCCTCCATCCGTGATCAGCCTCCCAGAGCAGAAAATCTTGCCCATGATGTAGCAAGCAACAACAAGGAGAGAAAAGCATAGAGCTTCCCACCAGTAGCCAAAGGTCCTACCCCATAGGTAGAGGAGATTCTGAAGCCTTCCTCCAATTTTAACTTTGAGCATGAAATCCAGAATATTAGAATTCTAGTTCCCCTTTCATAACTGGTCAAGGATGAATATTTTAAGAAATCCTTGACTAAGCTGTTGCTACCTGAACCTCTCTCCCCCCCCCAGACTCCATCAATTTTCAAGATGAGAAGCCTGCATTCATCCTGGGTCCTATGATAGAAGATAGAGATGATTCATCCCCTCCTTTATACACATCCCTCAACATACATGATAAAGTGTTCCATAATTGTTTTATGGACTCAGGGGCATCTCATAATCTCATGCCCAAAAATATCATGGAAGAGATCAGACTAGAAATCACAAAGGAATACCATGACTTATATTCTTTTGATTCAAGGAGAGTGCAATGTATTGGGGTCATCAAAGATCTGGCTGTAACCTTGGCTATAACCTTGTTCCAATTTCCCATGAAAATCATGGTCATGGACAACGTGGTGGCTAATGTTACTCCCAAGTTCGGTATGCTATTGTCAAGATCTTGGATAAAAAGACTTGGGGGAACCTTGCAGATGGACCTCACATATGCTACCATTACTGTGTTTGGAGGAGAGCATAGAAGAATATACAGAGAAGCTCAATTGGCCTACATTATCAGTGATGAAGAAGACCCCACCAATCATCCTATCTTTTCCCTTGGTACTAATTTGGGATCTAGATTATTGCAGCTCACTGATGTCCCTGAACCTCCTCTTGAGATCAGAAATTCCATTACTCTCTGTGAAGATTCTCCTCCAATTACCTCTGTTTAGAAAATGTTCTTTGATGGAGCTTCTTCTAGAGAAGGTGTTGGTACTGGAGTAGTTTTTTTTTCCCCTTCTCAGGAAACCATATCTCTGTCATACAAATTAGAATTTGAAATTACCAATAATGTGGCAGAGTATGAAGATCTCGTTTTAGGTTTGAGAGATGCAAAGGACATGGGAATTGAAGAGATATCTGTGTTTGGGGATGCCGATTTGATTGTCTAGTAGATCAGAGATATTTATGAGGCCAAACACCCTTGGCTCAGAAGTTATAGAAATGAAGTATGGGACCTCATTGACGGTTTCTCTCAGCTTTCAACATTTCATTTATTCCAAGGGAAAAGAATGTGATGGATAATTCTCTGGTTGTTTCAACAAGCAATTTCAAAGTCCCCTTGCCACCCAAGCTCAGGTATGATGTATAAGTGAAATATAGACCCTCTATACCTGACAATGTCAAGAATTGGAGAGTGTTTGAGGATGATCTTGAGATCAAAAGATTCCTGTAAACTATTGAGGAATTTTCTATATTGCACATTGATGAAGATCCTGACTCTGAAATAGAGTGCCATCCTAATGTTTTCTTGAAGAAGATTGTTGATCATCAGAATGTCCATCTACCCAACAATCACATCCCAAAGGGACTAGTTCCTTTGGAAAGGATTTTTGATAGAAATGATGTGGCAGTGACGAGTAAAATCTCAACTAATGATGTTGATATGGCTGAGTGCAATATTGGCACAAAGCAGGATCCAAGATTTGTCAAATTATCAAGTAGTCTGTCAAGAGAGAAGAAGGAAAAATATATTGATTTATTAAAAGAATTTTCTGATGTGTTTTCTTGGACATACAAATACCTCAGAACATATGACACCAGTGTCATTGAACCCAAGATCCCATTGAAAGAGGAGGCCAAGCCATTTAGGTAGAAGTTAAGACAAATAAATCCTATGCTGCTACCTATTATGGAAAGGGAGGTAAAGAAGTTGTTGGATGCCTAGATCACTGTCCCCTTAAGATATTCTGAATGGGTGGCCAACCTGGTCTCGGCAAGGAAAAAGAATGGAGAAATCAGACTTCGTGTTGATTTCAGAAACCTGAATAGGAGCTCAAAGAAGGAAAACTACCCTTTTCCAAAGATGGAACACATATTGCAAAGGGTGACAGGTGTGTCTAGGATTTCAATGATTGATAGATTTTCTGGCTACAATCAGATCTTTGCCATGCCTGAAGACAGAGAAAATACAACCTTCACCACCCCTTGGGGCACACCCATGTATGCTAAAATTCCCTTTGGGTTAATGAATGCAGGAGAAACCTTTCAAAGAGCCATGGACATAACCTTCATTGGGCAGAAGGATAAATTATTGGTCATCTATCTGGATGAAATAACAGTCTTTTCCAGATCTGATAAAGAGCATTGTTGTCATCTGAGAAAGGTCTTCTTGAAATGAATATGGTTCAATCTCTCCCTAAATCCCAAAAAGGCATTTTTTTCCATGCAAGAGGGAAAATTGTTGGGGCACATAGTATCAGCTGAGGGGGTCAGAATTGATTAAAGTAGGGTAGAAGCTATCCAAACCTTATCACTTCCCAGATCCAAAAAAGAAGTTCAGTCTTTCCTGGGCAAAATTAATTTTTTAAGAATATTTGTTTCGAATTTTGCCGATTGGTGAAGCATATCATGGTCATGCTTAGAAAGGGAACTGAAGGAAAGTGAATTGCTTAGCCCAGAGAATCCTTTGACCAAATTAAAAGGGAATTGACTGAATCACCTGTGTTAATCAGTCCCGATTATTCCAAGGATTTTATTATTTTTTCCTTTGCTTCTTTTGATACAATGGCAATGGTTTTGTTGCAGAAAAACACTAAAGGGATGGAGCAGCCTATTTCCTTTTTCAATAGATCACTAAGGGACGCCGAGGTAAAATACAACACCATGGAGAAACATGCCTATGCCTTAGTGAAAGCTCTCAAAGATTTCAAATTCTATGTTCTGCATTCAAAAATCATTGTATACATCCCTTCAGTTTCTATGAAGGACATTCTTATTCAATCGGACATAGACGAGAGAAGGAGAAAATGGATTACCAAAATCCTTGAGTTTGATATGGAAATAAATCCCACCAAGTGAGTTAAGGGTCAAGGTTTAGCCAAGTTGTTGGCTGAATCTAATTGTAAATATTTGGTTGTTAACTTCATCAACACCTGCTCAGAGGGTCAGCAAGCTGTGTTTTCTGATAAAAATCCACAGGATAACCCTCCAATGGCAGAATGTACTTGGTACAAAGACGTTATATTTTTTCTACAAAATTTAAGACCCCCTGACGGTATGGGAAGAAGCAAGGCAAGATATTTAAAGATCAAAGCAATTAGATATTGCCTTATTGAACAAGTCTTGTATTGGAAAGACCCTCTAGGTGTTCTTCTAAGATGTTTGGACCCACGGGAGGATCAAAATATTATGTTTGATTTCCATAGCATCTTATGTGGGGGACATCATTTCTGGAGGACCACAGCTTGTAAAATTATTAGGGATGGGTACTACTGGCCTACTCTCTTCACTGATGTCTGTGTGAAGGTTAGAGCTTGTATCAAATGTCAGAAATTCTCTGGGAAGAAAGAAGTCAAATCTTTGCCTTTGAAGCTTGTAGTAGCTTCATGACCCTTTCAGTAGTGGGGCCTAAACTTTATTAGGGAAATTCATCCTGCTTCAAGTGGTCAAAAAAGGTGGATCTTAACTGCAATAGACTATTTCACCAAGTGGATAGAAGCTATCCCCACAAGAAATGCTTCTCACAGAGTCATCATTGGTTTTCTTGAAGATATTATGGCAAGGTTTGGCTGTCTGAACATAATCATCACTGATAACGCTGCATCCTTCAAGTCCAAACCATTGATTAAGTTTTGTGAGTAGTTCGGAATTTCATTGATCCACTCTACCCCTTACTATCAACAAGGGAATAGACTGGCAGAGTCCTCTAACAAAAGTTTGATCAAGATCATTAAAATACTGTTAGAGGATAATAAGAAGGCATGGGATTCAAAGCTCAAATTCACTCTGTAGGTTGACAGGGTGACAACAAAGAGGTCTCTGGGTGTTTCTCATTTTCATCTTGTGTATGGGACTGAAACCATTTTCCCTTATTAGCTCGCCTTGCCTATGGAAAAATTATTCCAAGACTGCCAAGAAGAGCCTGATGATATGATCATAAGGATACATCAGTTGGTAGAAGTGCAACAGAACAGAGAACAAATGATAGACAAAGCACATGAACGTCAACGAAAAATCAAGCAAGCCTTTGATTGGAAGAACAATAAGGAAGATTTCCAGTTGGAAGAGCTAGTAATCAAATGGGACGCTCCAACGCAGGATAGAGGAAAGCACAACAATTTTGAAGCCTTGTGGATTGATCCGTTCAAAATATCTGAGATATATCCAAATAATACGTACAGGTTGTAGAATTTGGAGGGCGATCAAGTTTTAGGTGGCCTTTTAAATGGGCATTTTCTCAAGAAATTATTGATTTGAGCCATGGATGGCTCCCATGTCTTTTTAAATATTGTTTTTATTTTGTTTCCAGTTTCTTAGGTGACTCCAACCCAATAGTAAGGCACTGGAGTTGTATAAGAGTTCTTGGCATCTCAGAGGGAGCAAGCCATCCCCCATGGAGCCTAATGTTATCACATAAATTTGTAAAGGGGTGTTTCTCCTAAGGAGTTGGCCCCTTGGTGAAAGAAATGAAGAAAAGGGGAAAAAAACCCACAAAATTGTGTTATCCTAAGTTCTTGGGCATGGGCGCGATTTTTTTATTTGACGCGTAGATCTGGGCGGCTGAGATTTACATGCCCATATCTATGGTGTGTGGTCCATACCG
>JZKD02S0073033.1:13009-25381 GCA_000966675.3 Picea glauca | reverse complement strand
AATATTCTGAGAAAAATCTGGTGCTCAAGTATCTCGGTGGTCTACATAGATACATCCAGGATGAAATGGATTTTTTGGACATCTCTTCCTTGGGTGTGACCTATCGATATGTCGTTAAAATCAAGAAAAATCTTAAACAAAAGACACGAAAATTTGGGCCTTGGAACCCTTCACATTAGAATAAAGTAAAGGGAAGCCCCAACTACATAACAAAGGAAAAAGAAAAGACAGAAAACCTCAGGAAAACCAGTCTAGTCCGCAAGCAAAGAAGGAAACCAAAAACACAAATAAATATACCGAAAAGTGGTGTGACTTTCATAAGAGCCCTTGGCATAACATTGTTGATTTCAGTTCCAATAAATTGTTGGTGGTTGATATAAAAGCCTATGAATTAGATGTGGGTTCCAAATTTGAGTCAGAACTATAAAGGGGGAGATGGACCATTGATGCGGAACCTTCTTCCACTATTTCTACCACCAAGGTCCATCTCGGTGAACCAGACAAGCTAGAAGAAGGCGAGGGTCTCTTTCATTCACATATTTGGGTAAAAGGAACCCTGATGCATGTTACCATTGATAGCGGTAGCCAGAAGAACCTCATCTCAGAAAAGGTCATCAAGTGTCTAGCCCTGCAAACAATGCCGCACCTGAAAACTTACACCATTGGATGGCTTCTCCAAGGAAGAGATATCCCCATCAACCAACAGTGTTTCCTATCATACAACATCAATCCCTTCAAAGATGAGGTATTGTGTGATGTTTCTCCTCTCAAAGTTTGTAATGTTATTTTAGGCCAACCTTATTTATGGAAACATCATGTTGTATATGAGTCTAGGCCTCGCAGTTTTATTATTACTTTGAATAGGAAATTATACAGGATACCTGAGGTAGTCCCACCTACTATTATTTCCTTGATCTCTACTAAGAAATACAGGAAGTTCATCTCTCAGACCAAAGAAATTTTTCTTCTTCGTGATTCTCTCTTAGAGTGAATGAAATATTGCAACCACATCTAGGGCCTCCGTGATAAACCTGTCAACATAGCAGAAGCAAGTGGACAAGGTCATGGAAGAATACAAAGATATCTTCTCCTCACCTACTAGGGTACCTCTACACTGTCAGGTAAAGTATCCCATCGATATGACCCCTGGTACACCACTTCCCAATGGGCCAATATACCACATCTCTTTGTTAAATAATGAGGAGATCAAGTGATAGATCAAAGAACCGCTCCATAAGGGGTACATCCATCCTAGATCATTTCCTTCTGGGAGCCCAATTGTGCTAGTGTAGAATAACTAAGGGACGTGGTGACTCTGCATTGATTACTGAGCCCTAAATAAAATCACAATTAGGAACCGATACTTGATTCCTAGAATCGGCAATCTCCTTGATCAAATCAAGGGAGCCAAATACTTCAGTAAGATTTATCTGAAGTCTGTCTAGCATTAGGTCCCCTTAGAATAGACAGATGTATGGAATATTTCCTTCAAGTCAAAAGAAGGTCTTTTTGAATGGTTGGTCATTCCCTTTGGTTTGAAACATTCTCCAACAACTTTCATGAGGATGATGGAAAATATATTATGACATTTCATCAATAATTTTGTAGTGGTGTAATTGGATGACACCCTCATATACAACAAGACTTGGGAGGAACACTTGCAACATATTTGACAGGTTATGCACACTCTGCGACAACATAAGATATATGGAAACTTGGAAAAATGCTCCTTTGGCATGGAAAAGGTCCAGTACCTAGGCTTCATCATGGATCAACATGGTGTGCATGTGGATCTAGCCAAGATCCAGGTCATTCGTGACTAGCGCACCATAACCACACTCACTGAGCTTCAGATATTTATAGGCCTTTCCAATTTCTATCACAGGTTTGTGTTGGGATTCTCCCATATTGCATGGGCCCTCAGCCAAGTAAAAATTTGTGTGGGACCTATTCCAAAAACAAGCGTGCAATGATTTAAAGAAATGCTTGTGATCATCCCTAGTACTTTCATTACCTTACCTACAACATCCCTTTGATATTGAGACAGATGCTTTAGGCTATGTTGTGGGCACAATTATCACTCAGCACGATCACCCTCTAGCCTATCATAGTGAGACACTATCAAATGTTGTCTGTAAGTACCCTACTTATGACANTGGTGTGACTTTCATAAGAGCCCTTGGCATAACATTGTTGATTTCAGTTCCAATAAATTGTTGGTGGTTGATATAAAAGCCTATGAATTAGATGTGGGTTCCAACTTTGAGTCAGGACTATAAAGGGGGAGATGGATCATTGACGCGGAACCTTCTTCCACTATTTCTACCACGAAGGTCCATCTTGGTGAACCAGACAAGATAGAAGAAGGCGAGGGTCTCTTTCATTCACATATGTGGGTAAAAGGAACCCTGATGCATGTTACCATTAATAGCGGTAGCAAAAAGAACCTCATCTCAGAAAAGGTCATCAAGTGGCTAGCCCTGCAAACAATGCCGCACCCGAAAACTTACACCATTGGATGGCTTCTCCAAGGAAGCGATATCCCCATCAACCAACAGTGTTGCCTATCATACAACATCAAGCCCTTCAAAGATGAGGTATTGTGTGATTTTTCTCCTCTCAAAGTTTGTAATGTTATTTTAGGCCAACCTTATTTATGGAAACATCATGTTGTATATGAGTCTAGGCCTCGCAGTTTTATTATTACTTTGAATAGGAAATTATACAGGATACCTGAGGTAGTCCCACCTACTATTATTTCCTTGATCTCTACTAAGAAATACAGGAAGTTCATCTCTCATACCAAAGAAATTTTTCTTCTTCATGATTCTCTCTTAGAGTGAATGAAATATTGCAACCACATCTAGGGCCTCCGTGATAAACCTGTCAACATAGCAGAAGCAAGTGGACAAGGTCATGTAAGAATACAAAGATATCTTTTCCTCGCCTAATAGGGTACCTCTACACTGTCAGGTAAAGTATCCCATCGATATGACCCCTGGAACACCACTTCCCAATGGGCCAATATACCACATCTCTTTGTTAAAGAATGAGGAGATCAAGTGATAGATCAAAGAACTGCTCCATAAGGGGCACATCCATCCTAGATCATTTCCTTCTGGGAGCCCAATTGTGCTAGTGTAGAATAACTAAGGGACGTGGTGACTCTGCATTGATTACTGAGCCCTAAATAAAATCACAATTAGGAACCGATACTTGATTCCTAGAATCGGCAATCTCCTTGATCAAATCAAGGGAGCCAAATACTTCAGTAAGATTTATCTGAAGTCTGTCTAGCATTAGGTCCCCTTAGAATAGACATATGTATGGAAGATTTCCTTCAAGTCAAAAGAAGGTCTTTTTGAATGGTTGGTCATGCCCTTTGGTTTGAAAAATTCTCCAACAACTTTCATGAGGATGATGGAAAATATATTATGACATTTCATCAATAATTTTTTAGTGGTGTACTTGGATGACACCCTCATATACAACAAGACTTGGGAGGAACACTTGCAACATATTTGACAGGTTATGCACACTCTGCGACAACATAAGATATATGGAAACTTGGAAAAATGCTCCTTTGGCATGGAAAAGGTCCAATACCTAGGCTTCATCATGGATCAACATGGTGTGCATGTGGATCTAGCCAAGATCCAGGTCATTCGTGACTAGCGCACCCTAACCACACTCACTGAGCTTCAGATATTTATAGGCCTTTCCAATTTCTATCACAGGTTCGTGTTGGGATTCTCCCATATTGCATGGGCCCTTAGCCAAGTAAAAATTTGTGTGGGACCTATCCCAAAAACAAGCGTGCAATGATTTAAATCAATGCTTGTGCTCATCCCTATTACTTTCATTACCTTACCTACAACATCCCTTTGATATCGAGACAAATGCTTTAGGCTATGTTGTGGGCACAATTATCACTTAGCACGATCACCCTCTAGCCTATCATAGTGAGACACTATCAAATGTTGTCTGTAAGTACCCTACTTATGACAAAGAAATGCACTCCATTGTAAAATCCTACCGCCAGTGGATACATTACATTCTCGGGAAGGAGACAATCATCCACATGGATAAGAAACCATTGCAGTTCATGTAGACACAAGGAAAATTGCAAAATGATCTCCATCAGAAGTGGTCCACATAATTGTAGTAGTTCCACCTCAAAATCAAGTATAAAATAGATAGTACCAATCGAGTTGTTGATTTCCTCAGCCGACCTCCAGTCGTGGCACTCACCACAGTGCTAGACTCTTGTGGCCATGAGACCTTTGGATGGACCAATCTCTATGATATAGACCTTGAATTCACCACCACATACCAAATTTTGTGCACAAACTCAATTGTCACTAATTTCCATATTCAATATGGGCCATTGTGTTGATTGGGACATCTATTCATTCCATCAAGAGAGCAAGAAAAGATGATTTGGGAAGCCCACTATAGTCNGCACCCGAAAACTTACACCATTGGATGGCTTCTCCAAGGAAGCGATATCCCCATCAACCAACAGTGTTGCCTATCATACAACATCAAGCCCTTCAAAGATGAGGTATTGTGTGATGTTTCTCCTCTCAAAGTTTGTAATGTTATTTTAGGCCAACCTTATTTATGGAAACATCATGTTGTATATGAGTCTAGGCCTCGCAGTTTTATTATTACTTTGAATAGGAAATTATACAGGATACCTGAGGTAGTCCCACCTACTATTATTTCCTTGATCTCTACTAAGAAATACAGGAAGTTCATCTCTCAGACCAAAGAAATTTTTCTTCTTCGTGATTCTCTCTTAGAGTGAATGAAATATTGCAACCACATCTAGGGCCTCCGTGATAAACCTGTCAACATAGCAGAAGCAAGTGGACAAGGTCATGGAAGAATACAAAGATATCTTTTCCTCGCCTAATAGGGTACCTCTACACTGTCAGGTAAAGTATCCCATCGATATGACCCCTGGCACACCACTTCCCAATGGGCCAATATACCACATCTCTTTGTTAAAGAATGAGGAGATCAAGTGATAGATCAAAGAACCACTCCATAAGGGGCACATCCATCCTAGATCATTTCCTTCTGGGAGCCCAATTGTGCTAGTGTAGAATAACTAAGGGATGTGGTGACTCTGCATTGATTACTGAGCCCTAAATAAAATCACAATTAGGAACCGATACTTGATTCCTAGAATCAGCAATCTCCTTGATCAAATCAAGGGAGCCAAATACTTCAGTAAGATTTATCTGAAGTCTGTCTAGCATTAGGTCCCCTTAGAATAGAGATATGTATGGAAGATTTCCTTCAAGTCAAAAGAAGGTCTTTTTGAATGGTTGGTCATGCCCTTTGGTTTGAAAAATTCTCCAACAACTTTCATGAGGATGATGAAAAATATATTATGACATTTCATCAATAATTTTGTAGTGGTGTACTTGGATGACACCCTCATATACAACAAGACTTGGGAGGAACACTTGCAACATATTTGACAGGTTATGCACACTCTGCGACAACATAAGATATATGGAAACTTGGAAAAATGCTCCTTTGGCATGGAAAAGGTCCAATACCTAGGCTTCATCATGGATCAACATGGTGTGCATGTGGATCTAGCCAAGATCCAGGTCATTCGTGACTAGCGCACCCTAACCACACTCACTGAGCTTCAGATATTTATAGGCCTTTCCAATTTCTATCACAGGTTCGTGTTGGGATTCTCCCATATTGCATGGGCCCTTAGCCAAGTAAAAATTTGTGTGGGACCTATCCCAAAAACAAGCGTGCAATGATTTAAATCAATGCTTGTGCTCATCCCTAGTACTTTCATTACCTTACCTACAACATCCCTTTGATATCGAGACAGATGCTTTAGGCTATGTTGTGGGCACAATTATCACTCAGCACGATCACCCTCTAGCCTATCATAGTGAGACACTATCAAATGTTGTCTGTAAGTACCCTACTTATGACAAAGAAATGCACTCCATTGTGAAATCCTACCGCCAGTGGATACATTACATTCTCGGGAAGGAGACAATCATCCACATGGATAAGAAACCATTATAGTTCATGTAGACACAAGGAAAATTGCAAAATGATCTCCATCAGAAGTGGTCCACATAATTGTAGTAGTTCCACCTCAAAATCAAGTATAAAATAGATAGTACCAATCGATTTGTTGATTTCCTCAGCCGACTTCCAGTCGTGGCACTCACCACAGTGCTAGACTCTTGTGGCCATGAGACCTTTGGATGGACCAATCTCTATGATATAGACCTTGAATTCACCACCACATACCAAATTTTGGGCACAAACTCAATTGTCACTAATTTCCATTTTCAATATGGGCCATTGTGTTGATTGGGACATCTATTCATTCCATCAAGAGAGCAAGAAAATATGATTTGGGAAGCCCACTATAGTCAGGTGGTAAGACACTTATGCGTCAAAAAGACAGTGGCCATAATGTAGAAACATTTCTACTCGATTAAAATTTGACATGATGTCATCAAGTATATCAAGTCCTTCACTGTCTACACTATTTCCAAACTAACCACTAAGAAATAGGGCTTGTACAACCCCTTTCATACTCTTGACAGGCCATGGGAATCCATCTCAATGGAATACATGTTGGGCCTTCCATCCACCAAGAGGGAAAATGACTGTGTATTTGTGGTTGCTGATTTCTTTTCCAAGATGGCGATCAAGTCCATCTACAAGAAGAGCATCAGATCATAGGCCACTACCAATATCTTCTTTGAATGAGTCTGGGTACATTTTGGAATCCCAAAAACCATTGTCTCAGATCAGTACAGTTTTTTCCTCAACACATTCTAGTCGATCCTCTGGTCACTGTTGGAAACCAAGCTCACTAAGTCCACTTCCTTCCACCCCCAAACAGATGGACAAACTAAGGTCATCAATCGGATGACAATGCATATACTATGCATGTACAATTCCAAGCACCCCAACACATGGGATGAGATTCTTCCCTATGTACATCATAGATACAACAGAGCCCTACATAGCTCAATTGTCCACAACCCCTTTCAGGTTGGGTTAAGATTCCAACCATTAGGTCCCATGGATGTTGCACTACCTCTTGCATCCACCCTAGATGATTCATCACTTGCTCCATCTGAAGATAAAAAAGCCTCCCGATTCATTGAGTGGATCCATCACATCTTCCAACAAGTTCAGTATATTTTACAGAAGTCAATTTCCAAGTACAAGAAGTGCCATGATCAACACCGAGTGCCACGTAAGTGCCAGGAGGGAGACAAAGTGTGGTTACACTTACAGAAAGAATGCCTTACAGGGACCCATCATAATATTTTCCCACTCTACTATGAACCTGACACCATCACCAAGGCTGTGGATCACAATGATTTTTAGCTCAGTATTCCTCCTTTCCTTGGCCTACACCTAGTATTCAACATGGATCTCCTTCAGCCATACTTCCCACCATTGTTAGACACCTAAGAGATAACAAAAAATTTGACACCAACAAATATCAAGCCTAAATGTGTGCAACATGAATCCATTGATCATATTGTGTACACATAGTTCAAGGAAACTCACTAGCAAAGGATCCAACTTTATCGAGTTGTNTTTTCCAAGATGGCGATCAAGTCCATCTACAAGAAGAGCATCAGATCATAGGCCACTACCAATATCTTCTTTGAATGAGTCTGGGTACATTTTGGAATCCCAAAAACCATTGTCTCAGATCAGTACAGTTTTTTCCTCAACACATTCTAGTCGATCCTCTGGTCACTGTTGGAAACCAAGCTCACTAAGTCCACTTCCTTCCACCCCCAAACAGATGGACAAACTAAGGTCATCAATCGGATGACAATGCATATACTATGCATGTACAATTCCAAGCACCCCAACACATGGGATGAGATTCTTCCCTATGTACATCATAGATACAACAGAGCCCTACATAGCTCAATTGTCCACAACCCCTTTCAGGTTGGGTTAGGATTCCAACCATTAGGTCCCATGGATGTTGCACTACCTCTTGCATCCACCCTAGCTGATTCATCACTTGCTCCATCTGAAGCTAACAAAGCCTCCCGATTCATTGAGTGGATCCATCACATCTTCCAACAAGTTCAGAATATTTTACAGAAGTCCAATTCCAAGTACAAGAAGTGCCATGATCAACACTGAGTGCCACGTAAGTTCCAGGAGGGAGACAAAGTGTGGTTACACTTACAGAAAGAATGCCTTACAGAGACCCATCAGAATATTTTCCCACTCTATTATGAACCTAACACCATCACCAAGGCTGTGGATCACAATGATTTTTAGCTCAGTATTCCTCCTTTCCTTGGCCTACACCTAGTATTCAACATGGATCTCCTTCATCCATACTTCCCACCATTGTTGGACACCTAAGAGATAACAAAACATTTGACACCAACAAATATCAAGCCTAAATGTGTGCAACATGAATCCATTGATCATATTGTGTACACATAGTTCAAGGAAACTCACTAGCAAAGGATCCAACTTTATCGAGTTGTTAAAGCAGGGAAGCTCCTGCACCAAGGAAAGTGGCTTACCCGGGGCCAAATTCAATAGACATTTCCTCATCTGATGGGGGAAATCAATGCCTTGGATACCATTTCTTATTAAGGGGGGAGGATTGATCCATATAGATTTTGGTGGCCTCCCACCTATTCCAACTAGCTCATTTTGGCAGTTTTCCAGTTTGGCAATTTTTTCCTAGTTTTTGGGTCCCTTACTTTCAAGGCCGTTTTGAGGCCCTAAAANATTTGACACCAACAAATATCAAGCCTAAATGTGTGCAACATGAATCCATTGATCATATTGTGTACACATAGTTCAAGGAAACTCACTAGCAAAGGATCCAACTTTATCGAGTTGTTAAAGCAGGGAAGCTCCTGCACCAAGGAAAGTGGCTTACCCGGGGCCAAATTCAATAGACATTTCCTCATCTGATGGGGGAAATCAATGCCTTGGATACCATTTCTTATTAAGGGGGGAGGATTGATCCATATRGATTTTGGTGGCCTCCCACCTATTCCAACTAGCTCATTTTGGCAGTTTTCCAGTTTGGCAATTTTTTCCTAGTTTTTGGGTCCCTTACTTTCAAGGCCGTTTTGAGGCCCTAAAAAGCATTTTTAGGGCTCGCCATAGTTAGACTATAAAAAAAATCAGATCCTAACAAAAACATATATAGTCCTCGGATAGACATCTCCAATGGGCTATTGTGCACCTAAAATGGAGATCGTATGCAAAATTTACGACCCCAGGAAATTGATGTATTAGCTTACCCCAATGGGGCCCACATGAATTTTGGCACTTCATCTCCCCGGGTTAGGTTTTTGGATGTCTAGGGTTTTGGAATTTTTGTTGATTGTAAAATATTCTTAGAGAGCCTCATTATAACCATATTATTGAGAATGAGCGCAACCATTGCATATCTTCTTAGAGATAAGCCACCACCATTCAGGCAAGTTTGTTTTCCGCTGCATTTTATAGTTTCAACACATTTTCTTATTGAATAGAAACCAGTTTTACTGTATATATGTTATTGTATCTCTGTTATTCTTGTGTATCTCTATTAATAATAATAATAATTTTTATTCATTTTCATTCTTTTCATAAAATCCATATCAACCGATGTGCATGACAGGGCCACATACTTCATCTATGGCTACCTRTTGGTCGTGTTTTCTATGTGGAAGTGGAAGTTKCCTGAGGGTCGATTCCTTTCCCAATAACCTAAAAGTCGRATTGCCAATATTTTTGAACCATGGCATACTATCACTATTAAAAATCACTCCAAGGACCATGATGATGCCTTTATCTAGTGTCACAATGATATTATTTCCACCACACAATTCCCAATGATTCCGTAGGCACTTCTCAATAGTCACACCCATAATATTTGGTTCGGTATGAACCATGAATGAACATTTATAATGCCTTTATTTGTAGATCCTTCCATTTTTCACACCCCTCCATTGCATTTCTATTTGGACAAGGAAACTCTAGATAAGGAAGTCATGGGATGGTTGAGAGTTACAAAGGAAAAGAAGAGATTAGTTTTTACCTACTTGTTTCCTCCCATTTTTCAATTATCAGCTCCTTGCAAATTCCTAGTCCAGGCCCCAACTCAACAAAGAGAGATCATATAACTTCTAGTTTAGAGGACAGGGAAAACAAAGGTGAAGATGAAGCACTACCTCAAGGTCTAATCTAGATTCCTTTCTCCTTCATTCTAGATGATGCCACTATATCGAGTAAGAAGTTACATGAATTGTTTTCTTCTTCTTTACCTATCAAGAAACTACACACTACATATCCATATAAGTATACTTCCAACTCTATTATCACATAATCCACTCCTTTGTCTTCCCTTATGCTATCGAATGGCCCCGCCACCACCAATTTTCTTTCATCTATTCCCATAATCACTATTATTGATGATCCACCAATTCAGACCCAACCCACTTCCATTATAGAGGATATCAACCATTAACCACCCCGTTCAACAATGGATTCCCCATATTCCACTCCCTCATCCCTTCATTATCATATGGACCCAAATGCACCCATATCTACTACCCCATTCAGAACGACTATAGGGACCACTATTCCATTGTCGTCTGATTTTCCATAGGTTCCACAAGTCCATGTCCCCTTGGACACATATCTAGACATTGTTATCCATTTCAAGCGAAAGACGGAGCTATAGGTACAAATATATATGGACCAAGATCCTCCCTAAATTCATATGGACACCCAAGAATATACTCACTCAACTTATAGTACCAGTTCCATTAAGGAACAAATTGAGTTGATGCTACAGGATCCTCAACAGTGTTGCACAATCTTGGAATTTTTCCTTGAGCGCACTGATGTGATTGTGACACTTACTCCCATAGTTAAATATCATCGCATCCATAGTATATGGATTATGTCACCTAGTATGCACAGTGCTGGAACCCCATCCTATCTACGCGATTGGTCACTAGTGGCCATCTACTAGCTTCACAGTTCACATTAGATCAATCCTTAACTAGTGGGGAGCTTGTTTCTTGGTCTACCCCCCTTATCTTACAACTCATGCACACATCCACTAACCAATTGGAGAAAAATATTACCATCATTGAACAAGTTAATGATGAACTCATGCAATAGTCACAACAGTTGCACCAAGAGTTAGTTGTTGCATCTTCTGCAAACAAATATGAGTGTTATCACTGAAAAATCGTCCACAACATTACTCACAAATGGTTAAGGAAAAGAAGAAATTCCAACAACAATTAGTCCACCTACAACACAAAAATGCATTCAAAAGGAAAAAATATATGTAATTGGGGTAAAAAAWCAGAATGTGCAGAATCACCAAAGGGAGCGCATGAAGAGTGTGCAGGCCAACAAAGGCCTCAACGTGCACTATGCAAAAAATGTGTGACTGTGTACGAGAAAATCCATGCACTTCTATGAATGGAACATTTATGGATCTTGTTTTCCCCTCAACCAATTTTAGTCCAACCCCCAACACAATTTGACACTCATATCTAAGAGAAATCTAGCTTGGGGGATGGTCAAGGGCTAGAGGATTCTCTAAAAGGCCCCTTGTTCACACTATGAACCAATTACATTTTTCCATGTATGAATTCTATAAATAAGAGCCATGGGTGTTCTAATAAACCAAGATATTCAAGGTATTGTTATGCTACAAGAATTATTTCTTGGGAATCATCTTTTCTCTTGGAAGACTTCAAGCACCATTGCAATAGACCATTCTGCTCACCTCTTGAGGGAATATTTATTTTTTTTCAGACCAGTTTCCATTTCTTCCTTTGTATGAAGAGATCTCAATTAGGGAACTCAAGAGCCCTCCCAAGGAGGAAGAGGGGACTCATAAATTGCTGACTTTCTCTACGGTGTTTTTCCTACTAATCTATTGATCCATTGGTAGCATTATGTTGGTCATTGTTTGATTTTCATGGTTCTAAGTTTCTCATTCTTTCTAATATTTATTTCTTAGTTTTTTTAGTTGTATTTCTTTGTTTTTACATGTTTTTGTCTTATGTAACCCACTCAMAAACTCCTGTCTTGTATAGAATGCTCATCTAGACATGCAAGTGTTGTCGTTTTTCTCACCCAAGTGAAAAAACCAACACAACAGATTGGCGACCATTCTGGGGATTGGTATCAAATTCCTCCCTATTTGAGCTTAGAGAGAATGTAATTTTGATTGTTTTGTCTTGCAGGTACCAAAACCGACCTAGCCCAACCTGCCAAAGTAAAAATTTAGAGCTGAGGAAGGAGTATTTCACTTGAAAATTTCTCCCCCGACGCGTGAAAGGAAGTGTGTGT
>JZKD02S0073022.1:0-15786 GCA_000966675.3 Picea glauca | reverse complement strand
CAATAACTCAGAATATAATTAATAATTACCATATTAATTATCTTTTACATTAATTATCTTTCACTTTATGGTGGGGCCGACCTGTACCCTTTACATCACAATTAGGGTTACAAGTCAATCTAACTCTTAGAGAATACCACAAGGGATCTCACACACCCACTAGTGCTCAGCCACTAGGGGCACGTCCACCTATGCTCAGCGACAAGGACATCCAACTCAACAAATCTCTATCTCACTAAGTCTCACAAGAGAATCATCTGGACACACCCTCACTAGTGCTCAGCCACTAGGGTCACGTCCACCTATGCTCAGCCACAGGGACGTCCTACTCAACAGATCTCCATCTCACCGAGTCTCACAGGAGAATCATCTGGAGTACCACATCGTCTCAACTCTCTGCACAGAGGAGAACAATACACCCATCACATGGGCACCTTCACCCCTCACAAGGGTACACATCGTTTCATCTCAAATGACACACCCATCTCATGGGCATCCTCCCCACATAGGGGCACACAACGTTCCATCTCAGTCTCAGAGAGGAACGACACACCCATCTCATGGGCATCCTTCCCACACAAGGGCACATAGCGTTCCATCTCAGTGTCAGAGAGGAACGACACACCCATCTCATGGGCACACCCAACTCATGGGCTCTCTCACATGCCGACTCCCTGGAGGATGTCTCATGAAGTTGTAATCATCAACAGATATAGGTTCGAAGTCTCAGTAGGATGAGGACTGGGAGCAGAGATGGACAGATGTTTCTGATGAGATCTATGAGGTTAGTTGGCAGGAGGTATGGTCGCAGCAGGCAACGTCAGGGATCTTGAGGACTGTACATGATGTATCTATGGTTGGACAGCTTGGCCATTTCAGGACTCGTTAGCAGGACAGATATAGATTCTCCTTGGGGGATCTCGATGATGATGTCATGAGACACATGGAGGCATGTTTGGAGCATGGGACTCCACAAGAAGCAGTGTGAATTGACAGGGAGGCCGAGTTTAGTAATTATGGACTGGATGTCATGACTATCAACATACTTCGTCCAGAGGTTTACAGTTTTTTGGGCACCGAGATACTTGGTATGAGACCTTCAAAGCTATGTGATGCAGGATTTGGTGCTCTTCTAGAGCACATGAGGGTTTCAGAGACTTGCATGATTGATTCTTTCCATTGTTGGGGGAATTTAAGAGAAAGTCGAGATGAGTATGCTTTGTGGCAGGATGGATCTCCCTGGTTGAGGATCAGATATATCAGCAGATCATCTTCTTGGTTAGCAGGGGGTTTGGATTCTGCTAGAGACGATAGTTGGGTGATGGATTTATGTGAGAGACTCCTTAATGGATGGATATTGTATCTACTTGTTCCATTGGTTGGGGGTCTTCAGGAGATTCATGGTGTTGGTATCTTGCAGGACTATAATTCATAGGGCACTGCAGTTAGCATCTTGATATGGGATAAAGGGATTGGAGTGTTTGGTAGTCCAGAGTTTTATGGGGTTGAGATCCGAGTAGAGTGGTTGATCGAGGAGTTGACCGAGGATTGAGTGCACACGATCATTCTACTCATTAGGATCATTTTCAGTATCATGTATGGTGAGCACTTGGAAGGGCCATATCTTGAGGAGAGCTTACTATAGGTCACTCAGGTGGATATGGGATCCTGGTATCATATACAGATTGATTCAGTTATTGCTCGAGGACAAGCAATATTCTAGTAGGGAGGACTGTAATGTCCCCATTTTTGGACATTATTATGTTAGAGTGTTATGCCTACCAGAGTAGCCAGATGGGGGTGACAGTGAGTTCAGGAGTTATTGAGGGGTTCTATTGGGCCCGACGTGCATCGTTCATCATATTTCATCATCAGGATCCATTCCACACAACTTGTCTTTGGTTCTGTTGCATTCCAACGATTTCCGTAATTTTGAGTTATTATGGGTCATATTTTAATTAATTTCACTAAGAAGGTCATTTTGGGCATAATACTTGGAGAAAGCTCCTAGTGTAATAGCTCATCAAAATTGGGAGGAAGAGCAATACATGATTAGATGGTGAGAAGTGACTTTCAATGGTCAGAGTGTTAGAATGTGCTCGTTTTACCATAGACAATATCACTATTGTCACCCAACCATAGGCCGAAGCCACCCTCCGAGCACCTTGACCTTGATAGAGAGGAGATTCCTGGTAGCAATTCAATACCCAAGCAAGGCTAATGCACCAAGAAAGAAGTAACCAAAGCTGATCAGAGAGTCCAACCCAAAAAGATAGAAGCAATAGGCTTCAGAACTGGCGGCAACACCTTCTCCAGAACTTGCACACAAGACTACCAGACTACAGTGTGCACAAGTGCCTCTCTGCAATTCTGAGAAGTGTGTACAAATGAGAACTGGCGCCCTGTATTTATATTAATCCTAGCAGACTGCCTGGGCCGACTTCTCATTCTGGGTACTAATTAATTCATATTAATTATCTCTCTCAGTCGACATCTCTTCTAGGGTTACGTTCACTTCTTTTCTTTCTTCCAGAATATTCTAATCTTGTCAAAGGTCACAATGGAGGTTGATACCTCCCGAAGCTACCATAATATCAACACTCCCTCCTAGCTAGGGAGGTATAACTGATAATGGTCTTGAGCACAAACAGACCATTCAATTGGTATAATCATAAGCACTGTCATTATTATCCAACTGGATAATCTCCATGACAACTGGTACAGGTCAATTGATAGAACACAACTATGTTTATCCATAGTTGTACACATCTACTCAAACCGTGTCACATAGTCACAGACAGTGGAACATATCCACCACAATAGCATATCTCTATTGTCTCCATAACAATCATCTGATATCAACCTATACAGAAAATATTGTTATGATATAAGCCGAATCATCTGGGCCATTCTTTCACTCACATCTGTGAGATCTGAAAGAGCATCTTCCCTCAAAGTAGAACATCAATGATTGGCTATCTGGACTATTCTTCTCAAGCAAGGAAGAATGACTGTCCTGATTTCTGAGCCTGGACCATTCCCCACCCTGGGCCATTCTTCCGGCACTAAAAAAGTGCAACCTGGAGAGAATGAGTCTGCCCTAGGGAATGCCTGTCCCTGATTGTTGAACCTGGAGCATTCCCCACCCTGGGCCATTCCTCTGACACTAAACAAAGTGCAACCTGGAGAGGATGAATCTTCCCTAAGGAATGACTATCCGGACCATTTCCTAAGGAAATGACTGTCCTGCACCAACCTCCAAAATGGACCATTCTTCGAAATTGCTCACAACTGTGAGCTTCAAAAGAATGACTATCCGGCGAGGCGGGCCAGTTTTCTTGAGTAACCCTCAAGAAGAGAGACTGCCCTAGACCATTCCCCATGTTAACCACAATGAGAAATCATTGTCTATGGTACATTAGCAATCCATCGAACCATTTTCATCATGAAAATGACCGATCGATCAGGACCATTTTCCGAACTGGAAAAATGTCTGTCCGTCAGAAATCTCAAATCACTTTCCAAACTGGAAAGGAACTGCCCAAGCTGGACCATTTTCAAAACTTGAAAATGATTGTCCTCAATTAATTGATATGTCAATGCTCCCTCCCAACCTGGAGAGTCATTTCTTCCCTTTCAGCTAAGGGAGTTATTTCCACGATCCCCAATTTGTCTCGGAAATATGCAAACTTTATTCTGGATAGAGGCTTTGTCAGGATATCTGTTGTCTTCTCATCTGTGGGGATATATTGGAGCTTTACTTCTCCATCCTGGACTTTATCTCGAATAAAGTAGTATTTGATCTCAATATGTTTCAACCGTTCATGAAACACTAGGTGTTCTGATAGCCTTATACAACTCTGATTGTCACAATGTATTATGGTCAAATCTGGAACCTGATCAAATAAATCGGAGATTAGCTTTCTCAGCCATATTGCTTCTGTACATGCCTCACATGCTACGATACATTCTGCTTCTGCTGTGCTGAGTGCAATAGACTTTTGTTTCCTGCGATAGACTTATGTTTCCTGCTGCCCCACGATATCATAGCGGAGCCCAAGCTGAAACACATCCCCGAAGTACTCTTTCTGTCTCCTGCACTTCCTGCCCAATCTGAATCTGTCAATCCATGAAGTTGTATATCACTGGATGCAGTATATCTTAAACCATAGTTTATTGTATCACGAATATATCTTAGAACATGCTTTGCAGCTATCCAATGCTCATGTCTAGGTTCCACCTAGAATTGGCTTAGTGTGTTCACGGCAAAGAAAATGTCTAGTCGAGTATTTACCAAATACATCAATGACCCAATCAATTGTCAATATAGTGATGGATCTACTGGATCAGAAACTAAATCTCTTACTTTTCTTATATCTGTAGTCATAGGAGTGTCCATGGATTTGCAATCCATCATTCCAAACTTCTGAAGAATCTTTATTGCATACTTTCCTTGTCCAAGGAATACTTCACCACGCTTCTGCCATACTTCTAGTCCCAAGTAATAATGCATGAGACCAAGATCTTTCATATCAAACTCAGAAGCTAGTTCCTTTTTGCACTGGATGATGAGAGACTCTTCACTTGTTACGAATAGATCGTCAACATATAGTAGTAGAATCACAGGTGCATTGTTCACAACTTTGTAGTAAAGGTTTGGATCTACATGACTTTTGGAGAAACCAAGTCTCATTAGGTAGCTGTCTATTCTGGCATACCAAGCTCTTGGAGCTTGCTTGAGTCCATATAAGGCTTTCTTTAGTCTGTAAACATGAGTGTCTTTGGAATGTACTTCAAACCCTTGAGGTTGTTCAATATATACTTCTTCTTTGATTGCTCCATTGAGGAAAGTTGTTTTTACATCCATCTAATGTAAACTCCATCCCATTGAAGCGGCAACAGATATCATAGCTCTAATGGAAGTATATCTAGCAACCGCAGCAAATGTTTCGTCATAGTTTTCTCCCTCCTTCTGGGAGAACCCTCTAGCTACGAACCTTGCTTTATATTTATCCACGCTTTTGTCTGCTGAATGTTTCATCTTATATACCCATTTTGAAGTTACTACTGATTTTTCTTTAGGTCTAGGCACAATTTCCCATACATCATTTTTCATGATGGATTGGTGTTCTCCCATCATAGCTTCTTTCCATTGTTTCTTTTGAACTGCCTCTTCAAACGTGGTAGGTTCTTCATCTAGAAGCTTCGTCATATATGCTGCATAGCTTGAGAATCTTTTAGGCTTCTTACTTTTTTTGAAGGTCCCATCTGGGGCCTTGAGTCTTTCTGCTTCTTGTAAGGTAGCTTCAAGCCAAGTTGGTCGTTTCGTTTTCTTAGGTACGGTGTCTACATCAATGGTCTCACATGGTTGTATTAGATGATCAAGTTGTTCCTTTTTGTCATTCTTGTTTTCTGTGCTTTCTTCAATAGGATCTTCATACTCTTCTTCTTCTATAGTTTCTTCTATGGATTTCTTGAAAGCCATGTTTTCATTGAAGGTCACATCTCTGCTGACTTCAATCCTATGTTGTTCTAGGATATAGATTCTATAAGCCTTGGATGATTCGCTATATCCCACGAATATGCCCTTCTTTCCTGAGGATTCTAATTTATTCCTTTTGGGAATGTGAGAGTAAATAGGGCATCCAAAGATTCTTAGGTTTTCCACATTAGGTTTCTTGCCTGAGAAGGCTTCTTCTGGAGTCATGTCCTTCAATATGTGGTGAGGACTCTGTTTTGAACACATATTGTTGTCATGGCTGCTTCTCCCCATAAGAACATAGATAAACCTTGATCGTTTAGTAGTGCCTTCACGGTTTCTTCAATAGATATGTTCTTCCTTTCTGCTAACCATTTTGTTGAGGATTATGAGGAACAGTCAGCTCCCTCCTAATCCCTGCTAATTTACAGAATGCAACAAATTCCTTTGATGTGTATTCTCCTCCATTATCTGTTCTTAAGGTCTTGATTTTCTTGCTCGTGAGGTTCTCTATCTCTGCTTTGAATTCTTGAAACTTGTTGAATACTTCGTCCTTTGTCTTCAGAAGATATAACCAAGTCTTTCTTGAATAATCATCTATGAAGATTACGTAGTAAAGAGAACCTCCTAGAGATTTGACTGGCATCGGACCGCACATCTGAGTGTATTAGATCTAGAATCTCCTTAGATCTATTGTTGCTGCTTGGGAATGGTTTCTTGATATTCTTTCCAAGAGCACATCCTTTACAAATTCCTTCATGTGTAGACTGTAATTATGGTATTCCTTCAACCATCTTTTTGAGAAAAGGTAATGCTAGATAGTTAATATGAGTGTACCTTCTGTGCCAAAGTTCATTGGGATTGACTTCATCATGTACAAGAGATTCTTCATTTTGTTCTAGTAGTCTATATAGATTTCCTTTACAGATTCCAATAACCCTAGCATTCTCTATGTTGGAGTCTTTATGCCAAGATAACACTTTTCCATCTACGAAAACTATTCTGTTTCCTTTGTCTTCTAGACAAGAAATGGATACAAGATTATTTTCTAAACCAGGTACATATAAGACATTGCTCAAATAAACATTGTTACATGTTTTCAACTTGACGGAAGCTTTTCCAAATCCTTCGACTGGGTAAGTGCTTTTGTCTCCAAGCTCTACCTTGTACGATGTCTTCTTCTCATTTAGATTTGAGAGTCTGGCTTGATCTCCCTTCATATTCCTAGAAGCTCCACAATCAATTATCCACATGTCATCTTCAATTGTTCCTGTGAGTGTTGGGTAGTGTAGATGACTAGTCTTTTCACTCATAACTTCGGTTGACTGGTGACTGGTCATGCCTTGATCCAAAACTTCAACTTTGACGTTTTTTCCTTCTGAGAGTGCCAAGAGATGCGTTGGACTAAGGCGCACTTGAATACCTTCTTCTTGAACGAGATGTTCCATCACAAGGTGTTGGATCGGGTTTTTAGGGTTTCTGCAACTGCTCCTGCTAGTAACCCCAGCGACAGTGTCTTGGAAGTTGCTCCTGCTAGTAACCCTAGTGGCAGTTCTTCAGCGAGCTTAGTATCCTAATGGCTATGCTTCCTTCCAGCGGTTAGACTGAATGAAGGAGGTGTGGGCCCATAACCTATTAGAATGTGCTCATTTTACCATAGACAATATCACTATTGTCACCCAACCATAGGCCGAAGCCACCCTCCAAGCACCTTGACCTTGACAGAGAGAAGAATCATGGTAGCAATCCAATAGCCAAGCAAGAAGTAACCAAAGCTGATCAGAGAGTCCAACCCAAAAGGATAGAAGCAATAGGCTTCAAAACTAGTGGCAGCACCTTCTCCAGAACTTGCGCACAAGACTGCCAGACTGTAGTGCGCACAAGTGCCTCTCTGCAATTCTGAGAAGTGTGTACAAATGAGAACTGGCGCCCTGTATTTATATTAATCCTGGCAGACTGCCTGGGCCGACTTCTCATTCTGGGTACTAATTAATTCATATTAATTATCTCTCTCAACCGACATCTCTTCTAGGGTTACGTTCACTTCTTTTCTTTCTTCCGGAATATTCTAATCTTGTCAAAGGTCACAATGGAGGATGATACCTCCCAAAGCTACCATAATATCAACACAGAGAAGCCATAGGGACGAATAAATCACTTTTCAGAGGCAAAAAGGGTAATTAATTAATAAAGTGATTTAATTAAAAAATAATAAAAATAAAGTAAAAGTCACTTGGAGAGAAAAGGTGAACAGGGGGATAAAAGAGAGATAGGGGCCTCTATCCTCTCATTATGTTGATTATCATTTTGATGTCTAGCTTCTTGCTAGAGAGCCCATGATACTTGGGGGTTTTGAGGGTTTTGACTGAACAAAGCCTAGAGATCAGCTCGGTGGTGAAAGATTCCACATTTCCTGATCCAAGCTTGGCCAAGGAGGTGAAATATTCCTCCCTCACCATTCTAGCTCAGGTTATATTCAGTTCAGAGGCAGTTTGAGGAAACAGGGCACACTTGTAGTGGTTTCCAGCAGGTTGGGCGCATCACTTGAGGAAGAGAAATTCGATTTGGCTTGGGAAAGCTAGATCTGCAGTAGCACTCACTCCAGGGTTGATTGCTACCACCATAGCACCTATTTGCATCAGTGTTTGGGGGTATTCTCCTACAGATCCCATATATTCTCCAATGGGGTGCATTTCTCTTCAGGAGGGCGCAATATTCAGCTTGGATCTAGTGTTTTGGAGGGTGAGATCTCACCCAACAGCTAGGAGATTCACTAGAGGGGTTTTCTATCACCCGATCTACCTTTTGACAGTGGGATTCAGTGGTTTAGTGGTCATCTTCAAGGAGGCTGAATTTGCTTAGCTTGCTACAGCCAGAAGTGCGCATTGGCTAGAGAGGGCAACACTTTACAGCAAGAGAGCGAGTTGTCTCTTGGAGATCTTTTGTATTCAGCTTGGAGGGCTCATAGGAGTTCATATCTTCATCGTCTCATTGTATTTTGGAGGCACTATCAGCCACTTACATCATTTTGCTATATGTATTCGAGATCTGCTCCACTTTGTATGAGGTCAGCTATATATTTAAATAAAACTCAGATCTGAGGTATTTGTGGCTATATCTTGTGTTACTTCTTATTGCATCTTTTGTGTATCCATTATTGTTATGCTCCTATCATTTATGTACTGCAAAACTCAATAAAACCATCCTACCGCACTTGGGAAGACAAATACACAAACTGTTTGACAAAATACCACAACCAGAAACATAAAAACTTAAAATGTTCCAAGCAAATCTGTTTGGGAACATTACAACATTGCATAAAATTGTCATTGCAAACTGTACAGAATTAGTAACTCACTCGAAAGTCCAGGCAGCCACTTCATGTTATTCATTGTCACCATCTTATCACAAAATTCTTGGAGATTATAAATCAATTTGCTAAGTGACATCTATGAATGTTATGAAGGCCTAAAATCAGAACTGTGGAGGAGGGAATACAATTGAATATATCTGCTTGCAAGGTATTGATCTGATTTGCAGCGCATTAATATGAATTTGCAATTCATTTAAATTTTCTCAAGTGACTCTTCAAAAAATTAATTAGAAAAGTATACTTCTCAACAAGGAAGATGAAAAAAACACATTTTGGTATGTTCGAAGCAAGAATAGCATACGTGTGTCTCATCTGGACTACTGCAGACCATACTGTTTGCCATGATACTTGCTCTTGAAGATTCAGGAGAAATGTCTGCTGATGGTGGAATGAGAATAAGCTTTGTATATTGTACTGGAACAGTGCTCCTACTAAGTTTCTCCCACCATGCTGCGTCTAGAGACCACCACCTGATCATTAATCCATGATGGGAAAATGCAACTAAGCCCTGCAGGAAGACAAATCATTCATCAAATTTAACATCACAAGAAAAAGAAAAACAAGATCTTATCTCAGCTTGCTTCTCCGAACTGACTATTATCATAATGTCAATTTGAGAGTCATACTTCCAGCGAGTGTTACTGGAACCGAACTGGAACTGGAAAAACTGGCTTGTCCGACCAGTCTTGGTGTCATACCAGTCCGTTCTGGGGTTTCCAACTGGAAAAGACTGGTTCTGTACTGAACTGGTTGGTTCTGTACTGGAACTGGCCTTAAAGCACCTAACTGGCCAGTTCCTTACGGCGTGGCTAGGGACCACCAAAACTCAAATCTTAAAAAAACAATAAAATATTTAAAGTGAAGCACAAAACCTAACCCTAGTAATTAATGGTAATATTAAATTCTTAAAGTAAAAGGATAGAAAAGGAAAGATAAAAGAAAATGTCAACTAGTTGACATTCTCTTTTATCTTTCCTTTTCTATCCTTTTACTTAAATTTTTAACATTACCATTAATTGTTTCAGGATATTTGAGAGTGGTTCCAACCTCATTGGACTTCATATAGAGAAAATATAATTTTAGATCCCATTCAAAATTCAGCAGACTTAACAATTTTCAGTATTGGTAGGACTACAATGCTTCCATTGGATTCTATCATGTGAGGGTATGGAACTGGCATTTAATTAAGAGAAACAAGCCCTCTATGTACCTTGATGTTGGTGGCATTGATTGTTGAACTCCTCTGTCACGACCCTAGTGAAAATGTACCCTTCACTCAAGCAAAATCATTGATTAGGCATGCTAAGCTTTTTCTTTTATCTTATTTTAATGCTTAGAGGGTGATATTGATGATGAGGATCCCAATACAGGAAATGATTTTGATGATATGTAGTTATTTTGTTGTAGCATGATTTTTATTTGACTCTAGAGTCCATTTAGAGCCTCTTTGTTGATGTATTTTGGTTCAAAGATGGATTGCAATCAGTTCTATTTTGGTTATATGCACCCTTGCTATATACATGAGAAACTTTGCATATTTGTGTATAATGGTTTGGAAATCATATGGATGCACATGAATATATATGGTTTTTTTTTAATTTGAATATTTTATGTATTTTTTGGTTGACCTATTTTGTGGTCCGTTTTTTTTCCGGTTTTGTCCTAGTTCTAGTCCAAGTCATGTTTTTGGGGTCAACCAGTCTGGTTCTGATAACTATGCTTCCAGCTGAATTTCAGTCTATCTTGGAGACTGTGTAAAGCTGTAACTTAGAATTAGCACTTTCCAATTCAAGAAGTCTTGGAAGTTGAATTATTTTCAGTAGGGGAACTATGGATGCTTCAGACATAAAGCAGGAGTTTTCTCATACAAAATAACAAATAGTAAAGGACAACCAACTTAATCTAAGGGAAACCATTTCTTTTTCTTTTTATTCCTTGTGATCATGATATGTAAGTTTTCCATTATAGCTTGCATTGCTATAAACCAGTGTTACATGAGACATGCCCTCTTGAGTGGAGGGTGATAACCCCACGCTTCCCACATCTTTGGGATGGGGGAAACTCAATGGGGGACATTTCCCTACATCCCCCTTTTGGGGAAACTCATAGAGACAAAGGGAGGTACACTTCCCAAGAAATGGGGGGTGTTTCCCTTTTCTGGGGTACTCTTGGATGTCCCCCCTCAAAAAAGGGGGACTCTTGGGCATCCCCCATGATTTTTCCCTAAGGCCCTTGGAAAAAACAATTTAGGAAAAAATGATAACCCTAAAGCTCATGTCAATATTTATTTCATGCCTTCATTGTTCATGTTTGTGACTTGTCATTATTTTTCATATATTTAAATTTTTAGGATTTCAAACAAGGTCCACTATGTTTGGGACATCAACATTTTCCATGATGTTTCCTAAAATTTGGGGTGTGCCTCCACACATCCTCCAGAGGCATTTCCCCATTCTCATGCACCCCCCATCTCAGAGACTTGGTGGACCATTGCCATAAACTAACCTGTTCTAGCTGAAATTTTGTACACAGTTGAAGAAAAAATGAAACGCTTCTATTGTGTTGACCTTAAACATCCACTCTGTTCATTTTATTTCAACGCAGACCTTTCACATATAACACAACCAATTGTCTGTACCCATGAAAAATGGTTCCAGAGTTTTGAAGTTACAAAACATGAAGCACAAAAGTTGAATATTTAGATTCAGAATATTGAAGCATACAACACATAACAGGCTATACGTTTCCCATTGAAAATATTTGCTTCTATATCAAAATAAGAAGAGACGTCTTCCATTATCCTACATCTATGTTGCACTAGGGATGCACCCACGATGTTTCCCAGTCCCCAAGGGATGACAGAACTGTAGGGGACATCCCTCTTTTTCTTGGGAATGTCCTCCACATCTCGAGGATGCCTGGAAATGACAGACATCCCTTGACTATCAGAGGCACATCTGGTTGTCCCTTGTCAAAACCAGCACCAGTTTTCTGAGAAAAAAAGGGTGAAAGATAGGTCTTCATCATGTAAAGCTGTTAATAAGTCCATGATCTGTAGGGTTGCATTTTAAATGTTAACAACTGTGAAAAAATGGCTCATACAAGTAGTGTTTAAGAATATGTTTCCAATTTTCATTCTACTGTTCAAAGTTTAAGAAATGACATAATCTAATTCAACCATTCCATGGAGACCAGCCTTGAAGCAAATTCTCAAGCATCTTTATCCGACCTGGAATGCTATCAAAATAAAGCTCAAATCATCAGAAATCACCTGTAAATGGCAGAAATGCTAGAAGCATCTCCAAACCAACCTACAGTTATGGAAAATGTTAAAAAAATAATGAATGGTCAGCCTACAAAGAAGATTTTCACATTTTCTAGACCCAGAATGAAAAGTATAGACTTCCTGTCACATTTCTTGTAGCATAAAAGTAACAATTGTGCAAAAATGGTTTGTGGAACTTGTATTCAGTAATATGTTTCTAATTTTCAGTTTTAATTTTTAAGTTTAAGAAATGACATGTTAATAATTTTTATTATCTTTTTCATCGCTATCCTCATCCCCCAGTTGAGCCAAACTTGTGCACTTAAGGGAATTAACACATTCACAATAACCACTGTGATGGTTTAAACAACTGATTAGGTAAGACAACTTATGGAGCTAACTCAGATAAGCAGAAATGAATTCATATATCATACATAATTGGCATGATAATATGCACAGAATATCAACTTTGAATTATCATTAAGAATAACTCTGTACAACAATCATATGAACAGTATGAAGCTCAATACCAACAGCAGATGAACTTAACCCCAACCCCAAAATGAACCCTTCAATTCGAGGGAGGTGAATAAATAATAAACCCCAAGGGAATACGAAACGTTTCACAACTTGTCTATGCATATTTGATGATACATTAGTACCCTAAACGGTTGATTTTCCATCCAAACAATACCTCTACCATGCATGAATTAATGAAAAGCTTTAAATTTAAAACCTAGCCATGTGAATTTGAATTCGCCCTAATGGATATGCTCTAATCATTAAATAGAGTAGGTGGGCAGAAGTTATAAATATTAAGTGAATTGCCTAAATGTCATTCATTTACTAAGCTCTATTTTGTGATATCCTTATTCACTTGGTGGTTTGGCTCCATCCTTTTTTAATTCTTATAGAGAGTTGGGAGTGGAAGGTCATAGGATGACAAATGATGCCACAAGAAGCATGTACGAGTTGTCATGTGTTGAATGAGAGCAAGTCTTACTCCCATTTCCATGTCCCTTCAATGCTAGGGGAGAGAATTAAATCCAACAAACTTCATTTCTCACTCCATGCAAGCCACCTCAATTCCGATAAGAGTATATGGGCTCTTCTTCACCTTCTTGCACTTGATTTAGTTCTTCCCTTGATCATCTTCACTCAAGAGTCAAAAGTCCCTTAGTGGTCATTTACCACTCTTGCTCATACATGTGAAGCTCACATTCTCTAAAGATACCGAAAAGCAAGTAAAAGATCGAGTTTTTCCTAGGTATAACCTTTGCATTCCATCCCTTGTAGTTTGAAGGATTGCTTACGAGTCTACGACAAGTTTTATCATGCACAGTGTTGATACGAGCTAACCTTTGTCTAATAAGGAAAGTTTTCTTCCATTCATTCTAAGGCTAAGTGAACCAAAGTTGTTAGATTCGGATTCGACAAAGACTCATCTGGCTTGGGACTCAACAAGACTCAGTGACTCGACAAAAACCAGTTCAAGACTTGGCAAAACTTAGCAAACATAAGAACTAAAAATATAGTAAATTTTATGCACAAAAATATATGAATGACATTTATAAATCCATATAAGTTATAAGACAACAAACTATGCATAAATTCATAATATCATCTCATAAAATATGATAATACAACATTTACTATACATTTGTTTGCAAAACAGTAAACTTCCTTCAAATTTCTATGCATGGTCTTAGTTTGCATGCCGAGTCAAATTTGCAAGTCTAACCTCTAGACTTGCAAGTCTTGGTGAGTGGACCAAGAATGAGCCAAGTCTCGACGAGTTTGATGAGTGCCAAGTCTCAACTTGAGTATGAGCCAAGTACTCAACTTAGTTGAGACTTGGGAAGACTTGCGGGTCTTCCAAGTCAAATTTCCTTGAAGAAGACCATTGCTTGCACTTGTGCTAAATCCAAGCAAGTTATTTGTTTCGTTCACCTCGAATATGAGCAATTAGCTATATGACACTATCAAATGAGATTGTAGTTGTCTTGCATACTTAGCTAAGTGGCACTACTAAGTACAAATGTGGTAGCAACCCGACCTCGTTCATTAACTAGTGATCAAGAACCCAAGCAACTAGTTCATGATTTTGTTATACAAATTTGCATTTGGTCTAACAAAGTAACCTACATGTGCAATGATGTTATGTACACAAGGATATCACCATGACTCCAAAGAAAGGCAGGGGTTTGAAGAAGAAGAAGGCCACCAAAACTCCCACCATCCCCAAGATTAATATTTCTTACAATGACACAACTCCTAACATTGGCGAGCCTTCAAATAAAACATATGGGAACATTTTTGAGTTGTTCCAAGCAATCCAACTGCCTCCATCATTGCCCAACAATGTTAGCAATGGTTTTGGAGACAATGGCAATGGAATGAACTACATGGTTTATTTGTCTTAATTACATAATGAAGCATCCCAAGAAGAGATTTTTCCATGCTTAGATGGGATAGAATGGTTGGTGAAGAGAGTTGATGTCAATGATAGGAAAATATATTTAGACACAGGTAGGCCAATTGAGTCATATACATCGAAGGCTATCCATACCATCTACAAGTTTGACCCACTGTGACTATTGTCAATTTTCTAATCCCAACATTTAGATAATTGTTTACTAGTGATTTCCTTGCTGTAAATCAAATATGCAACTCAAAACAAAATATACTTGCTCGAATAATTAACGTAAATAATTAGCAGAAGCAAAGAAACTAATTCCAAACAAACAAAGATTTTTCCCTTCAAATCAGCGTATCATTAGAATAATATTAAAACTTACAAGGGCTCCCTTATTGGGAAAATGGCCCACTAAGAAATAACTAAAAACTACAAACAACACCTGCAAACCCTAGCAACTCCGTCGCTATTGTACGACCCTGTACATTGAACTTTTTGAGATCTATATGCACCCTGGCTTACTGTAGCCCACGTATATACGCGCCTTTCTTCACTGTAAGGCATGTATATATGCAACTTGAGCGACCTGCTTGATGTGTACTCCCACCATCCCCAAGATTAATATTTCTTACAATGACACAACTCCTAACATTGGCTAGCCTTCAGATAAAACATATAGGAACATTTTTTTGGTGTTCCGAGCAATCCAATCACCTCAATCATTTCCCAGCAATGTTAGCAATGGTTTTGGAGACGATGGCAATGGAATGAACTACATGGTTTATTTGTTTTGGAATGAACTACATGATTAAATAACTTCTAAGTTTTTTCACTCAGAAGCCGGAATATGTGCTGGCAATCAGGTCTTGGCATTGAAAATCCAATGTCTAGAGTCTAAATGTATATGAGCTCATACTAAGACATATTGATCGAGTCATTTGGAAATTGCGGCTAGGTTTGATAGGTTTTTTTTTAAGTATTCAGTGAATTAATTAAATTCCCGCAAAAATGAATTTTTTTAATTCTGAGTCAATAAATTGTAAAAATATGGCATCAAACATTGTCAGATGCCATATTTATAGTCGTTTTTCTGTCCAGAGTATCATGTAAACCCCTATTTCCCACCTTTCGAGACAAAAAAAGTGATTATTATCACTAAAAAATAAAAATTACTCGAAAATTACGGAAAAAGGGGTAATTAAATTAATCTCCTATTTTTTTAGTTGAACTAGGGAACATGTTTGAAACATGTT
>JZKD02S0073000.1:0-13769 GCA_000966675.3 Picea glauca | reverse complement strand
TCAAGGGAAGTAATGACTTCCAAAGGTAGCTACATCTTCCAAATGTAAAGGGAGGGATAAACCTCCAAGAGGAAGATACAATCCTCCAATATCAAGAGAGATCTGAACTCTCTATACTTACCCCTTCCTTCCACCCAAGAATATATGAGAGATAACTAACATTTGCACTGTAACTAACATTTTCCCTAGCTTTGTATATGGTCACCGACATGGGAAGATCATACATGGTAAAATGATGGAAGGAGGAAAACACATCTTTGGTTCTTCTATGCACAAGGTAATTAAAAAAGTTTTGTTTCTTATGCATACCATGAATGAATCCTCTGTTTTGATGCAATGTAGAAATATAAGATAGGTCTATGTACAGACTCCCTGTTTTTCACTCTTTGTTTAGGATTTACATTGTATTATCGATGCACCTCCATAAGTTTTTTCCTCCCAGGGTTCTTCTATGTTTAAGGTTTTGGGACTAGATGGTTATTGTATTTTCCCCGGTTGGTTGTTTTTCTTCTACCCCATACTTGTTACGGTTCTTTCGTGGCCTGAAAACATTTTAAAGGTTGAACCTTGGTCGATCTTATTTCAACGTTATTACCCTACTAATCCTATTCTCTGGAACTCTTCCTAAGAATCCTGAGACTTTCTATGATGACTATTATTATCGTGACTTGTCTATTGTGAAACTCTGTAGGGGATTTTCGTAATGCACTCTGTATTTACAGGAAATATTAACCCTATGTGGGGAGATCAAAATTTACCCTCTATATAAAGAGATATATATTTGTATTAATCCTCTATGGAATTTCATAGATACGCTCTATGTAAATAGATATATATTAGTATTAATCCTCTGTCGAAATTCGTAGATACTCTCTGTGTAAATAGATATATATTAGTATTAATCCTATGTGTAAATTCGTAGATACACTCTGTGTAAATAGATATATATCAATATTAATCCTCTATGTAAATTCATAGATACGCTCTGTGTGAATATATCTAACATTATTAATTTTCTTTGGAAATTCATAAGTACACTTTGTGTAAATATATCTAGCAAAATTAATCCTTTGTGGGGATTCGTAGATTTCCGCTTAGTGTAAATACATATAATAGTATTAATTCTCTATGGGAATTTGTAGATTTACGCTCTTAGTAAACATTAACATTTTGTGGAAGGGTTTTCATATTTACTTTCCATGCATATAATTAGAAACATAAGAAAATTTTTAATCATTTGAAATGACACTTTCTTGTACCCTCTGGTCATAAAAACTATTGCTCTGTCGGGAGGGATTTGGTTCTTACTATAGCATTTTTTAATTGTTGTTATTCAATGTGAACAATACACAGGTAGCAACTCTTATGTGCCTCTTATGAACATGTGAACACACACATGATGCATCTTATGCGCCTCTTTAGATTTTAAAGATTTTAAAATGAATATACACAGGGATTCAGAGAGATATAAATGTGTGCCTTCGTGTTGATTAACCTATGCACATTCTATTTCGATGCTATTTATTTACTTTGACTTTCTCTATTTTGTAAGTGAATTTTTTATGCACGATTACATGAAAATGAATGATGGGGCCCTTTTTTGGTTTTGCGAGGGTACCCATCAGTCGTTTTTGGGTCCACTCTTCCTCCTCCTAGATTGTGGACAGATTGTTGCACAATAACAAGTGGCGATCTGGTTCTTCATCAGACTCAAGATAAGTATTGACCTTGATTGTTCTTAATGTTTTATTTCCATTAAAATTCTAGCATAGTTGAATAAACCCTCGTCTTGCACTTTTGTAGGTTGTGCAAATTGAGGTAATCAGATGATGGAACATCTTGCTCAAAAGGTATTCGAGTTCTGATCTACACCCCCATTACTTCGGTTACATACAAATTTTGTGTACAATTTCTTAGAGCTCTCTTTACAATTTGTGTAGTTTGGATTATGGTACTCCAACTATAAAACAATTTTGAACAAGGTTCATTTGAATATGACAGTTACTTTTGCAATACACTTGTAGTCTATTGAATCACTATATTTCTATGGTGATAGATAATATAAAGAATATATATGGACTATTATTCTTTTACCTATTCTTTACATGTTATCAACTTCGTAAACACACCATCTAAGTTTATTCCTTAATTCACCATGTCTCTATAGTGATTGTTATGTACATATTTGAATAGAAATGCAAAATATATACATAATTCAATGGTTTTCTTTATGTATGAGTATATATATAACTAGATATATATACCACCATCATATCTCAAACAAACAATATTTCTAGTATTATTTAACTCTGATAATCCATAATAAAACATGATCATACAGTCCCTTGAGAATTGATTTCATTCATGTATACACACTCAATCATATTTCTAACAAACGATAATCATAAATATAACATTGACAAATAATACAAGATGATATACATATCTGAAACCTGATGTTGGAATACAAATGGAACAACCATGTTCCATATAACCGTAGAACAGAACAACCAATTTCACTTGCCCTATTCACCCCCTAGCATGACCATGAGTCCATAAGGGCAAACTGAATGATCCTCCTTAGCTACAGTCACCATCCACAAATCAAAAATTCATTTTCCTCACACTAACAGTGTTCATAACAACAAATAGTTTATTTTCTCCAACATACTAAGAAGTGTCCTGCCTCCTCCATATGTTGTTTTTTTATATGCATCTTATTCCTAGGTATTTCCTTCCCTCCTTGGGAAATTTGTATCTTTACAAATCCCTTATTTTTAGGGGCTGCTAGTGATCAAATTCCACATTTTCGACTTGTGAAAATCATCCTTGACATAACTCAAACTTGTTCCCCACTCATGGAGTCATGGTCAACGATTTTTAACCTGGCTATTCCATTTGTCTTCCAGCATTTAATTTATAAAAAGTTTGTATTTCACATGTGTCAAAATAAAAGAGGTTAGTTGGGAAAGTAAAATATTTTCCCAACAATCATCAAATAATTAATTACAATAATAAAAATTCCAAATTTGGATTTTCCATAAATGGCAAATATTTTCCAAATCCGAATTTTCCAAAAACAAAACTTTATTTCAAAATTCACTTCTAGAATTTAATATTATAAAATTTGAGGATATTATAGACTTCTTTGATACTTAGAAAAGTATTGAACCTGTGCACACCTTTCGACGGGATTCCTTCAACTTAACTCTTGATGGGCGATTGTGCACTCCTTGCAATAGTTCTTATATGTCTCAATTGTTCCTCCTAGAAAATATGACTCTGAATGTGTTTCCTCCTATGCACACGCTCAAGCTATCCATCCTGAACTTCTGAATCAAAACAAACTATGTCCACGCACACATTGCGGACACTTATGCACTCCTTGCAAATAAAAGCTTCATGTAAACGCACACTTTGTGGACACGATACACTCATTGCACAGACTTGTAGAAGAGAAACAATTGAAACTTATATAATTCTCATAGATTCATACATTCAACCATGTAAATGCATTCATAACATAATAACAAGTAATAACATAGAATTGTAATATAACAGAAATCCTACCATTCATTCATTGACATAGACACAGTAACAACAAAACCAAACATTTGTATCAATGCTTCTTTGTTATATTCATTCAAATGATATTTACATGGGCTCATACACTGCTCTTCAGAATCTTAACAGCTCTCTGCTTCAAATAACTTTCAACAACAATAATATTTTGCTACAATACTCTTCAGCAGCCCCATTTGGGCATACAATACATGTATTTATACAAAAAGGCTCATAGAGCTTCTCCCTCCAATTACCTTAGTGCTTTCCTATCAAATTAAAATATTTCAACTACGAAGGCTTTATTACAATAAAATTTCGAGACAAACATATAAGAACAATGCTTCGAATTTGTACTGCAATCTACTACATTAAAGGAAAATACACTCCCCATCGATCCCATGCGATGGTTCAGCTCCTAAAAATTTAAGATGTTCTTTAATTACAATATTTTCAAGATATTAAATGATATGCCATCTTTAAATTTCAAAAATCACTTCAAAATGTGCGCTAGAGTGTTGAGTTGTCTTCCACTTGCACTTTGATGACGATGCTCCTGCATCATACTCCTCTAGAAAAAAATTCATGGACTCATGTCCATGAGCTCTTGCACTAAATTTCCATGATTCTGAATATCTACTTCATTTACCCAATTGGCATTCTCTCTTGGGTGTCTTTTCCAGTTTACCAAATACTCAAAATAAATCTTTCTCCTAGTATTCTTACCATTCCTCTAATCTATGATCTTCTCCATCTGTGGATTTTCTACTACAGGCATATGCTCCTCCCACTCGATCTCTTTTTTCTCTTCTGACTCTATAGTGTCATCTTCCCTCTAAGGATACAGGTCTAAAATTTTGAATATAGGAGATATACCCACATCTTCTGGAAGCTCTATATCATAAGCATTGGCATCAAATTTCCTTAGGACCTTGCACGGTCCTATCTTCTTCAGCTTTAGTTTGTTATATGCTCCCCTTAAGAACCTTTCCTTTCTGATATGTGCTAGAACTTGATCTCCTGCTTCAAATTGAAGTTCTCTCCTACGTTGATCAACTCTGTGTTTATATTCTCTATTATTGTTATGCAACTTCTCTTTGATCTAATTATGAAGCTTCTGCATTTCTATAATGAAGTCTTCTCTCCAGCGCTTGTGAATTCATTCTGCATCGAATCTCTCAACTATGATACTCCTCTTGGATTCATCCCATATACTATATGGAATGGTCTCTTTATTGTAATTCTATTTGGTGAGTCATTGTATGCAAACTCTACTTGTGACAGAATTTCATCCCACTAGTTATGATGTTCAGTGACCAGACTCCTCAACAAATTTCCTAAACTTCGATTTACCACCTCAATATGTCCATCCATTTGAGTGTGATAAGTTGAAATAAAGGATATCTTTTTCCCTGTATTCTTCCACAATGTTCTCTAGAAATGACCAACAAATTCAGTGTCCCTATCTGAGACAATACTCTTGGGAAACCCATGAAGTCTCACAACTTCTTTGAAAAACAAATTTTCAATGTGTGTTGCATCATTACTTTTCTGGCATGGGATAAAGTGTGCCATCTTTGAGAATCTATCAACTACCACAAATATGGAATCACTTCCCCTTTGTATTCTTGGAAATCCCAACACAAAATCCATGCTTATTGCATCCCAAGGCCTATCTGGAATAGGAAATGGTTGATACAATCAAATGTTTTGTTTCTTCTCCTTTTCATAATGGAAAATTTTACATTTGTCCACAAATTTATTCACTTATTCCCTCATACCTAGCCCATAGTATGAACTGTTCAACTGTGCAAATGTCTTTTCGTGACCAAAATGTCCTGCTAAACCTCCACTATGTTTTTTCTTATGTAGATCATCTCTCATTGAGCACTTTGGTATGCACAAATGGAAACCTTTAAAAAACAATCCATCTTGAATCAGATACTCTGTCCATTGGCTTCTATCTTTGAGCACAATATTTAAACATGCTTCATATGCCTCTTTAAAATATGGATCATCATGATACATCTCCTTAAGGTGTTCAAACCCTAAGGTTTTCACTTGAAATTCCTGTAGAATCATACATCTCCTACTCAATGCATCAACAACTTTGTTAGCATTACCAGAAATATGTTTAGTGACAAAAATAAAATTTTTCATAAACTCTATCCACTTAGCACGTCTTTGATTTAATTTATCATGTTTGGTTATGAATTGTAAATCCTGATTATCGCTATACAAAACAAACTCTTTTGGAACAAGATAGTGCCTCCATTTCTTTGAGGATTGAATTATTGCATAAAATTCTTTATCATACGTGGAGTACTTTCTCTTAGCATAATTTAGTTTCTCACTAAAAATATGAAACAATTTTATTGTCCTAGCTTAAGACTACTCCAATTGCAACTCCACTAGCATCACATCTTACTTGAAATGTCTTCTAGAAATATGGAAAGACTAGAATCAACCTTTTTGTTATCTTATCCTTTACTATCCTGAAACGTTTCTCATATTCTTTTGTCCACTTAAAATACTTTTGCCTCTTCTTCACTGTATCTAATATTGGTGCACAAATTCCACTGAATTTTCTAATGAACTTCCAATAGAAAATTGATAATCAATGGAAGCTTCTCACCTCGAATATGATTCTTGGCGACGACCATTGTTTGATTGATCTCACCTTCTCTAGATCCATCTTCAATTCATTTGAAGAGATTAAAAAACCCAAGTAAATGATTTTTGTCTTCATAAAAGAGGATTTCTTTAGATTTATCAATAGTTTATCCCACTACAATCTTCTCATCGCTGATGTTAAGTGTCTCAAATGCTCTTCTTCAGTTTTACTAAAGACTAATATATCATTGAGATATACAATCACAAACTTACCAATGAATTATTTCAATGCCTCTTCATCAATCTCATCAAAGTACTTGGGGCATTTATTAAGCCAAATGGCATAACAAACCGCCCATACAACCCTTCGTTTGTTTTGAAGGTTGTTTTCCACTCATCACCTTGTCTCATTCTTATCTGGTGAAATCCACTCTTCAGATATATCTTTGAAAAATAATTTTCTCCACTCAAACAATCCATTAATTCATCCACCCTGGGTAAAGGAAATATGTACCTGATGATGATATTATTTATGGCTCTTGAGTCTGTACACATTCTCCATCCTCCATCCTTTTTCAGACTTAACACAGTTGGTACTATGCATGGACTCAAGATTTATCTGACCAAACCCTTGTCCATCAAATCCTAGAATTGTTTCTTTACCTCCTAATTCTCTTGAGGTGTCAATATGTACATTTCTTTGTTCGGAAGACTCGCTCCTCGTATTAGATCAATGTGATGGTTGATACTCCTGATGGGTAGCAATGAGCTAGGTAACTCATCCACTACTATGTCATCAAAATTCTACAACAACTTCTGAATTTATTCAGGCAGATCATCCATAGAAGTACTTGTAAGGAAAACTCTAGGTTCCCTCACCGCAACAAATTGCATCTCTTTTTCCTTCTTTACTTCACTCAGGATTTCCTTCCCACTCATGAGAAGTATACTTGTGTTGTATTCTTCCTTTATTTTATTTTCCTCTATCGACAGTAACATGTGTGTCCTACCATTCTTATCCAAACTATAAAAAAAATTCTCCCATCATGAATGGCATTCCTGTCATACTTCCATGGTATCCCCAACAAGACATGACATACATCCATGGGAATCATATCACACAAAATATCATCTCTATATCCTCCTATCTTAAATTCACATATGCATTGTTTAGTTACCATTACCCGATGTCCTTTCTGCAACCATGAGACTCTATACAAACTTGGATGTGTAGTTGTCTCCAACTCCAATTTTTCCACCTTCTATGTGGATACTAAGTTATCAGTTCTCCCACAGTCAATTATCACCTTTAATACCCTATATTTAGTCTTGCAAGTAGTTCTGAACAAATTTTTCCTCTGCACTGGTTTTTCAACTTCTGGCTCTGGCTTCAAGAGAACCTTCTTCATCATCAAATATTTCCCATCTTCTACACCTTCTGCTTCAACATTCCACTTCTATGCTTCCAAAATGTGAGATTCACCTCCTCCTTCTTTCTTTATCTTCATTAATTCCAAAGACATGTGTCATGTCTTTCCACAGGCATAACACTTCACTTCTCCTCCTCTGCCTCTTCCTCTTCCTCGAGAAAAAGAATTTATTCCACCATATTGTCTCCCTCGGGAACTTCCTCCTATTTCTGAGAGACTATGTGGATTTCCAGTCTCAACCTTAGGATTTTGTGCCTTATCATGGACAATTCCCTTAACTTTGTTTACACTTCTTTCTCTACTTCACTGGCTCTATTTTATAGACAACTTCTCTTCTGCCTTCAATGAAATCTGATAAGCATCCTCCACTTTCTTTATTTTCATCATGTTGATTTCATATTGGATTTGATATCTTAGGAAATTTATATACCTAGCAACCTTTTCATCATATTTTTCTCTTTTTTCATCCTTGATGTTCTACTTGTAAAACTCCTTTGTGCACTCTTTCAGTGTCATTCCCTTCTGTCTCATGTTTTGTAACTTCCTAAATAGATTTATCTGATAATCCTTGGGTATGAATTTATCTTTCATATTGGCTACCATTTTGTCCCAATTCTTTATCTTTTTCTTTCCTTTGCATCTTCTGTCAGCCTGTATTTCATCCCACCACAGTGTTGTGTGTCCTTTCAATATGGTGATAGAATGTTTCACTTTCTTCTCCTCATCGACATCTTCATAGTCAAATTACTTTTCCATTGATCTTATCCAATCCAACAATTCTTCAACATCTAAATTTCCTTCAAACATCGGGATGTATATCTTCTCTCTAGCTCCCAAATTCACAACTTCTTTCAGCAAGCATTCTTCTGCAACATCCTCTACTACAACTTCTTCAAATTCCACTTCTTTGTTCTCTACATCAATGACATCTCCAGCATCAGGTGATCTCCTTTGTGTTGTCTCCATTAACCTTGCGCAAAGTTCTCTCATCTCCCTTTCCACAACTCGACTTACTACAGGTGGCTCTGCACATCTTCTAGGCAACTTGGTGTTGAACTTTTGTCCTTTACACAACTACCACCTGATGTATCTGATACAACTGGATGTTATAAGACTACTTCCTTCTTTTACACAGACCAAAATTTGAGGCTCTGATATCACTTAATGCAACCCCCTTCTCTCCTAGGGGTTGTGTGACCTCCCAATTAAGGATCTTCAAAATACTAAGTTGAATCGATGTTTCGGGCCTCTAGGAGACCCTGGAACAATTTACACAGGCCCTCGTTTTTTACCACATAGGTTCAATTCACCCGCGACCCTGTTATCTGGCACTTATGGTAACACTGAGTGGAGAAATATAGCTCCTCCACTAGGATCTTCTCTAATATGACCACACACTATAACCTCAAGCCAACCCTCTTCACAATTTTGGGCTTCGACATTTTTGGATGCAGTTGGTTCCTTTTTCCCCGAAATAACGCTTTGTTCGAAGCTACAGATCGAATGTCACATTCTCACCTTGATCAATGGTCGAGACTGTCCTTCCTTTCCACTTCAGGTTACTTGCAGTCAATGCACCACTTTCTCTTCATTCTTCACCAAAGTCCATGATATGGTCACATGTTTCCTTCCCAGATCGAAAGTCATGATGGACTTCACTAATTTAGGCTTCAGGAGTTTTACACACTCCACCCTCACTTGCCTATGAAGTACTCTTCTACTAAAACACACAGATCTTTGTCATGTGTCCTCCTGGATCCGATGGTCCAGATCTCTTCAACCTTCAGGACTTCGCAAAAATCAACTTTTTCTCCATGAAAATATTCCATAACTCTACCTCCCGAACTCTCTGATCTACTACCACGTATCCTTACTTCAACCAATGGCTAGGATTAATCCACGGCTTAATGAATTTAGTGATCCCCACTCTTGAAACACTTCAAAACCTCCGAACACGAAGTGCCGAAGGAATCCACAGCTAACCTTTGTGTAACTCCCCCTAATCTAATAGTCTAGAATGATCTTGCTTCCTCCTGAATAGATCTTTCTCGTTGATTTACAAAATCTTAAACGGCTCCTACCTATTGAAATTTTTTCCCTGATATCTCTTATGATCTTGTTCCTCCTTTGAACTTTTACTCCTTAGATAATTTTCTTCGACACTTAGTCAAAATTGACCCTATGCACGCCTGTCAATAGGTCTTCCTCCACAACTTAACTTCTTTGTGGACGACTATGCACACCTACACGAGTTCTTACACTCTTTTGCAAATACTCTTAATTTACTCCTATTGAGATTCTAAGTCAAAACACTTTGTCAACGCACTCCTTATGGATAATATGCACTCCTTACATAAAAAGCTCCAAGTTATCTCTCCTGAGATTATTCTCCTTGACACTTTGAAATTCTCGGAATGGCTTCTTCTATACTTAGCTCAGTGTCGACCATGCGCACACCTTGCAACAAGATTCCTTCAACTTAAATCTGGATGGGATACTTTGCACTCCTTGCAATATTTCTTATATGGCTCAATTGTTCCTCCTGAACAATATGACTTTGAGTGTGTTTCCTCCTACGCACACTTTCAAGATATATCTCCTAAACTTTTATATCAAAACAGAATCTGTCCACACACACCTTGCGGTCCTTGAAAACAAAAGCTTCACATTATCTCTTCTTATCCTGTGATTCTAAATAAACTCTTTCAATGCACACCTTACAGACAATGTGCACTCCATGCAGAGGCTCGTAGAAGAGAAACAATTGAAATTTATCTAATCCTCACATATTCATACATTCAACCATGTAAATGCATTCATAACATAAGAACCAGTAATAATAGAGAATTTCAATTTAGCAGAAATCCTAACATTCATTCATTCAGATAGACACAGTAACAACAACACCAAACATTTGGATCAACTCTTCTCTATTATATTCATTCAAATTATATGTACATGGGCTCATACAATTCTCTTCAATAACTTAACAACTCTCAACTTCAAATAACTTTCAACAACAATAATATTTTTCTACAATAATATTCAACGGCCTCATTTGGGCATACAATACATTTATTTATACAAAAAGGCTCATAGAGCTTCTCCCTCTGACTACCTTTGTGCTATCCTATCAAATTAAAATCTTTCAACTACTAGGGATTTATTGCAATAAATGTTTGAGACAAACATATAAGATAAATGCTTTGAATCTGTATTGCAATCTACCACATTAAAATAAAACACACTCCCCATCGATCTCATGCGATGGTTCATCTCCTAAACATTTAATATGTCCTTTAATTATAATCTTTTCAAGATATTATGTGACATGCCATATTTCAATTTCAAAAATCACTTCAAAATGCGCTCTAGGGCGCTGAGCTATCTTTTGCTTGTCCTTTGATGACGATACTCCTGCATCACATATGCAATATCAGAAATGCTCAAACCATAAAATTACACTCCCTTACTCAATCCAGATTCCAAGGAGGTCCATCGATGCCATCGACATCCTCAATCGGTCTAGAGTCCTGCACACTTAGGAAAAACCAATCAATAGCACCTGTCGATATAAATATCATAAAATAACATATCATTAGATACACAACATCATCATAATCCATAATTGAAATAGTCAATCATATAATGAACCAGATCACTTGCATTCAAGTGTCCCCAAAGAATAAGTCCAATAAGGTGTGCACAAGTGTGGTATCTTACACTTGATTCCTTGTCTAATTTGAAGTTTGATGGTGAGATTAAAATTTCATTCTGCTCCAGCGCTTGTGAATTCATTCTACATCGAATCTCTCAACTCTAATACTCCTCTTGGATTCATCCCATATACTCTGATACTCCTAACTAGGTTTATACATTCATGGGACCATTTTATGGGTTTTTTTTTATTGGCCCATTAGAACTATAATTATGAATAATTGTGTTTAGAAATTGAAAATATTTCTATGCATGCAAATGAATCTCTTGATGAATTTTATGCTATATTCATGTCACTTTTTTTTAGATTTCATCAAAAGGATTTACCTTCAACAAAATATTTGATTGAATATTTCATTTCTCTTTTTGTTCCTGTATATGAACATAGGAAATCAAATGAGGATGAACAATATGTGTTAGATACATTACTTAACTTTGATTCCACATCTAATTTTAGTGAACCCACAAATGAATTTGAAATTGTATCACAGTTACACGCATTGGGAATTTTCTTTACTTATATTTAGAATAGAGAAAATGATCTTACTAATTTAAGTTTGGAATCTACAAATATAACTATGACATATTTTAATGGTTGTGATAAGAACATAGACAGTTCAATAGAAATAAATCAAATTCAAGATTTAAGTAATGAACAAATTGATATTTCTTCTTCAGAGGTAAATCCAGGACTAATTCTTATTAACTCAACAAAAAGTTTATTATTAAGTGAGAGTCTTGATCTTATCAATGTTGAAAATAACGACGATGGAAATCTTCTGAAAAAATCTAATTTATTGTACTCTGAAAATCACTATGTTTTGTATCCATATTTATTTTCTAATCTAGATACATTTCATGATTCTATTAATTCTTTTGTTGAAACCTTTTCCTCAACTAGTTCAAATTTATTTTAGAAATAAACTTTTCTCGATGATGATCTTTTTCCTATCAATGCCAATTTTGAATATTTTTCTTATGATTTTGATAATGTTATTGACTCAAATGTTCCATCTGATTTGCAAGAGAAAGAAATAATATTTAATTTGTATTTTTATCTTGATGGCATATAATCACATTTATTGCAAAGTGAAATACACACAGACTTAAGATCAACGGATTCATATGATTTCCCTTTATTTCCTAAGAACAAATGTGTTTATGAAAATTCTGATTTGTTTGATTCTCATCACTCATGTCGAGTTTCCAATGACACTCATTCTAATATTCAATTGGAAGTGTACTTTAATAAATTCTTATTGTAAATATACTCTAGTGACAATTTTGTTTTTGTAAATGATCATTGATCCATTGGTTGCCTTACTAATTTTAGGTTTAGTAAATTAGATGATTCTGTACATATGACAATTACCTTGGAGAGTCACACTTCTTCTTTCTTTTCATTTAGTTTTCAATATACTCTTTGGGAAGAAGTTGGTTTTTTCCACCTATTGGGGGATAAGGAACATTCTTTGGATCTTATTAAGTCCTCTGTAATAAATACTAATCATATTTTCCATGGTACTTTTACAAATGGTATTCTTGTAAATACTTCTTCCTTTTTTTTGAATAGTTTTCCATATTCTTCATGTGAATAAATTCATGAACAATTGGATAATTATCAAGAGAACGAGTCACTTAGGTCTTGGTCGATGGTTATGTCAGAGCTTCATAATCTTGATAATTTCTATAAAATCTTTTACATTCTTCCCTGCATTTTTTTTTATTTCCTCTATGATTCATATCATGACAGAATAGAGTTTTGATTAGAAGAGTCCTTTAATAGGAAGTTTTCTGTAAATAAGTGTCTTCTTCTATTGTACGTTCCTTATTTAGATGTACATATCTTTAGTTTTTCATGTTGTTTGATATTGCGAGTGCTTATGTTTATAATTTATGATGTACATATTCATGCATCTCTTAAGTAACTGGAATGACTACATTGGAAATTTCATTTCACTTAATTCATGTAGAATAATTTAGATTTGATTTAGGAGTAGATTAGATTGTGTTTGTTCTTTTTATTTTCTCTTTGTCAGTTAGAATAAGTGCAACAAGACGTATCTTTTAGGAAAAAAGCAAATCATCATTCAGGGAAGTCTTCTCTTATTTTCTTTTTCATTAGTTATTTTCTTGCTTATCATGTTTAAGAATTTCCCTTCAAGTCCTATATTTACATTTTTATTATCTTTAGTTTTATTGTGGAACATTTTAATTTGATCAATTTTTCAAAACGCTAGACAGAAAGGATAATCTAAGTGAACTAATGAAGAGGATCTCAAATTTTTATTATAATCCATTTAACATTACCTTTAAAACAATTCATCATTAATTGTGACTTAACTTTTCAATGTTTATATGGTCATTTCTCTACAATTTTAAAATCAAAATGTTGTAAAGGAGATGAGTGATAAAACAATTGAAAATTTGATGATACAATTGATCTCC
>JZKD02S0072977.1:338951-369848 GCA_000966675.3 Picea glauca | reverse complement strand
CCCATTATATTGAGGATGATGAGAAGAGTTGTGAGCCAATTGAGTACCCAAACAAGAAAATAATTCAGTCGAAAAAAATCTAGTGAAAAATGGATCTCTATCACTTACAATAATCTTAGGAATTTCATGAAGCTTATGAATTGTTTCCATGAATTTTATGGCTATGGTACATTCTTAAAAGGATGAAGAAAGAAAAAATTGGCATAATTTATGAGTCGATCCACCACTACTATGATGACATTATTTCCTTTAGACTTGGGTAGAGATGTAATAAAATCCATTGAAACCTCTTCCCAACATTGACATGGTATGGATAATGGTTGTAGGATAATTGGGGTCTTTATTGCCTCTCCATTATTTTATCGGTATACCACACATTCAACCACAAAATTTTGAACAATAGTTTTAAGACCTTCCTAGAAAAAAACATTCTTGATCCCATGGTAAGTTTTCAAGAATCACGAATGTCCTCCTATAGGAGAAGTGTGTAATTCCAAAAGGACCCTTTGTTTGAGTTGGAAATTCTTACATAAATATAGGTAACATTGATACCTTTTTAAATCATTCTTCACATAAATTTATCTAACACTTGGTTCCTCTTTTAGTTGTTGAATTATATTGCATACCTTCTAATCTTGCTTCCATTCGAACTTTTATTCTTCCACCCAATCCAATTACAGAATGGAAACAGCACGTGGTAAACCCTATATGTCTTCTTCTTTCCTTGAAATCACATCTGCCACCATATTATGTTTTCCCTTTTTGTAGATAATTTCAAATTCATAAACTAACATCTTTGTAACCTATTTTTGTTAATCTTCTGAAGATAATAAATTTCCCAAGAAGTACTTCAAACTAACAAGATTTGTTTTTACCTTGAATTGTCTTCCTATTAGGTAAGGGTGTCATTTATTAACTACATGTAATATAGACAACATTTATTTTTCATAAATGGAATTGAGTAATTTAAGTCATTTAAATTTGTTTCTCTTGAAGTAAAGGAGCCTTCTTTATTGTATTAAAATTACACCAATACAATGTCCTAAGGCACCACACTCCACAATAAAGGTTTTTGTGAAGTTAGGTGTGGCCAAGACAAGAGTCATACACATAGCCTCCTTAAGTTTTTAAAAATATTTGGTTACTTCTTGAGTGCAATAAAATGCCTCGTTTTTTAATAACTCTATTAGAGGTGATTAAATTTGACCATAATTCTTGACAAAATTGCAGTAATATCCCACCAATCTTGAGAATCCTCTAAGATTATTCAATATTTTTGGAATTGGTCTTTTCCATAATAGATTTAATTTTGTTAGGGTCCACTTTGACACCTTCATGAGATACAATATGGCCCAAATGTTCCACTTCATGAACCTCAAAGGCACACTTGGAAGCATTTTCATATAGTTGTTGTTCTGCCAATAGTTTGAAGACCCTGTCAACATGTTTTATATGCTCTTCCCAATATTTGTTGTCAATTAGTGTATAATCAAAAATTACTAACACAAATTTTATGAGGAAGTGTTTGAAAATATAATTCATCAAGATTTGAAATGTTGAAGGTGCATTAGTAAGGCCAAATGGCAACACCAAAAACTCACAATGACCTTGAAGTGTTCTAAAGGTTTTTTGGGGGTTGTCTACTTGCCTCATTTTGATTTGATGATATATAAAATAAAGATCCAACTTAGTAAATAAAATTTAAAATTTATCCATCTAGAATATCCATGTTATAGGACATTTACCATCAAATTCCCTCATATCAATCTTGGGAATTAAGTAGTTCCTTGGTGTCGAGTTGAACCCAGATGATGTAGATCTTGGAGTGATGAATAATCATGATTCTAGGACTCAATATTTAAGTTCTATGCATTTTCATAATTTTATTGCATCATGATATCTCCTTTATGGAATCTCTCATATAGGGTATGTAAGGTCATGGATGACATGGAGTTTGTAATTGTTCCATATTTTCATTCATATTATTTTCCATATGTTGTAATTGTATTTGTGTGTTTATCATATCATCCTTTATTATTTACATATCCCTCAATTGTTTCAATTGGTTTTCCAATTTGGATAGTTGGTTATGTATATATTCACTTTCTTCCTAAGTCGTTATTGAGCTTTATAGAGGTTTAATCGGTGTAGAAAATTTTGGAACACCCTTTTCCATGTGGGATAAAAATAATATTTATTTATAATTCTTAGATATTCTAACTTTACCACACTTTTAAATCACTTTAAATAGATATTCCAATAAAATTTATGTCATTTGTAAGTTACATACCTTTAAAACCATGATTTGAAGACTATTTTGAGGCCAACCTTGCACCTGAAATAAATATGAAATTTGCGCACATGTTTATGAAATTATAGTCTATTATACCATGATATGTCTTCTCTGAAATTCCACAAGTTTCACTTAATTATGATGTCCCAAGGAAAAGTTATGGTAACTTCCCCAAAACTTGTTTATTCTTTCCTTTTCAAGATAGTGAACTTGTACAAACTACTATGTGTTCATTTTTTCATATCAAATTCTAAAATTTTAACCTAAAACACTAGGGTGTATACCATATGTTAAAAAAATAGTGTAACTCATTTTGGATCTTTACATAAGTAGATATGATTCTCTTACCCATAACACTTATTTGAGACTAGTTTTAGGGCTAGTCAAAAACCCTAATTTCCACATCTTGTAACTTGAAAATTATACTAAAAAAGAATCTAAAATTTTTACCACAAGTTATGAAACATGTATCCATATACTCCTGAAAATTTCATGATCTGAAAATTCACCAAAAAACACTATAGCTAAAATTCCAAGATGACTCATTTGAGACTATTTTTAGGACTAGTTAAAAACCATAACTTCCAGAAGCTATATCTCAAAAAATATAGTTAAATAAAACCTAAAATTTTTACCACAAGTACTTCTATATGTCTACTCAGGTTCCTAAACATTTCATATTGTGAAACATCACCAAAAAAATGTTATAGTAAAAATTCTAAGATGGCTCATTTGAGACTAATTTCAAGACTAGTTAAAAACCCCAACTTCCACAGGCTATATCTTAGAAATTATAACAAACCAAGACCTGGAATATTTATCAAAAGTACTTTTCTATGTATCCTCAAGTTTTTGAAATTTTCATAGTCTAAAACTTCACAGAAAAATAAAATTATAGTGAAAATTTCAAGATGAATCATTTGAAGGAGAAAAACCTTAGGATCGTATGCTCTGAAACCAAATATTAGGCAAAAAACACCCAAATATACTAAAAATAGAAAGAGGAGTAACTCCACACCTTGAGAATTAGATAGAAGAATAAAATATAAGCCTCTTTGAGGGGGTAGCCTCTGTTTAGAATAAAATAAATGTACAAGATGAGGTGATTTTGCATAGCCGACTCTATCTATTTATGTAGTTTCATCAACAAATGATTTATGTAGCCTATAGAAAAATAATGTCAAAAATAGCGATATAAAGAGGTATTCACAAAAATGGAGGTTTTTATCTATTTGCAAACCGAATCACTAGGTTTGTCATCTCAAACCTAAATATGAGGCAACCAAGTTAACATACACGTACGCTAATGTTGTCATTTTCGCCCAAAAAAATTGAATTCTAAAGAACATGCATGTTCTCTAGGAACATGCACGCGCTCTATGAACACACACATATTCCTAGGAATATGCACGCACTCAAGGAATACTTATGTGCTCCAAGAATGCATACACGCTCCAGGAAATCACATGCACTCCACGCTCACCCACTCCTATTTCCTATTTCCAATTCCCCCTCCCTCCCACTATATCTCCTCCCTCTCTCTCTCTCTCCTACATATACTCCTCTCTCCCCCTCACCTTGAATCCACCTCCCTCTCTCTCCCCCACTCTTCCCCTTTCTCTCTTTACCACTCTCACACACTCTCTCTCTACCCCTATCCTCCCTCTCTCTCTCCCCCTCCCTCCAACTATATCTCCTCTCTCTCTCCTACATCTGCCCCTCTCTCCTTCATTTACCCCTCCCTCTTCCCCCTTATTTGTCTTCCTCTCTCTCCCTCTCACACTCTCACACACTCTCTCTTTACTACACTTATATGCCTTCCTCTCTCTCCCTTCCACACTCTCACACACTCTCTCTATCCCCCCTCTATGAATTCCTCTCTCTCCCTCCCACACTCTCTCTCTACCTCCCCTCTTTGTCTTCATCTCTCTCCCTCTCACACTCTCACACACTAGCAAGTTTAGTACATTGCAAGGCAAGGCATGGTAAGGTAAAACATGGCCTTGACCTAGACATGAAAATACCTATACATGGAAAGGCATGGCAAGACCTAGACCTAGACCTAGACCTTGCCTTGCCATGCCTCTCTCTCTCTCTCTCTCTCTCTCTCTCTCTCTCTCTCTCTTATTCTACCTCCCTCTCCATCTCTCTCCATATCACTCTTGATCTCTCTTCTGCTCTTGTTGGCTTTCTCCCTCCCTTCCCTTCTTTCCCTCCTTCCTCTCTCTCTACACTATCCCTCTATCTCTTTGAATCACTCTCAAGCTCTCTTCTACTCTTGTTGGCTCTCTCCCTCCCTCCCCTTATCTCCCTCTCCCCACCCTCTCTCTCTCTTGCATGTACCCCTCTCTCCCCCTCCCTTTCTCACGCATTGTATTCCCCTCCATCTCTCTCATCCACTCTCCCCCTCCATCATTTCTCTCTTTATCTCTCGTGGGCAAAAATCATGCTTGTGGTCCCTTAAAAAAGGGCACGACAAGAACAAGGAATGCACACGTGTTCTTAGGAACACATGCGCATTCCTCGAATAGTGCCTATGTGGCACGTTGAGTGGAGGTTCGAGGTTTTCCAAACCTCTCTCACATCGGGAATACATGCGTGTTTCTAAAAAAATGCACGATTTCTGCCACTTTATTGTCCACCAACTTGGTGCACTCACCCTTAAAGGTTTAAGAAAATATTAATAACAAAAAATATTTCAATGTGGATCATAAATAAAATATTTCAATATCATATAAAGCAATTAAAATTAAAAACAAATTATATTTAAAACACTTTAATATTGTGTGAAGTTCTTAATTAGTTTATATATATATATATATATATATATATATATATATATATATATATATATATATATATATATATATAAAATAGTGTATATATATATATATTTTTAATTGAAAAAAAAAAATAGATTAAAAAACTTGAGAAAAATCTTTTAAAAAAATTATTCCTTTAAATATCTAATAAATTATATATATGATTTAAAATTCATTATTTATTAATAATAAAATTATTTTTCTTTGGGTACCAAAGACTTGTTTTCTAAGTTAGGAATGGCATAAGCCACTCCCATGAGAAACACTCACCAATTGAAGTGCAATGTTCACTCGGGCACAAAATCCCTACACCTTTTTTATACGGGATATCTTGCATAGTATCCTTCTCTCTTCATTTTGAGCATTCATATCGTTTATCCTCCGATAAGTTGAGACTTACTCTCATCAAAGTGGGTATTTTCTTTCACGTTAATGGAAGGAGATACATTGAGTAGAAATTGTAAAATGGTATTACAGCAGGTGGAAGCAAAAATTTCTTTTTTTTTTTTAACTGTGCACATATGATTGATAAAATATCGTCAATGGAAGCAAAATTGCTTTATTCATATATTAAAAAAGCCCGAGAGGCTAGACATTAAACAACTAATCTATAGCTTTTAGACAGTTTGGTGATATAAATCATTCATTGCCTCAAACTTTTAGTATTTGACAAAAATGTTAATAGTGGGATAAAAAGACCACTTCCTGATAACAATCACCCTGTATTATATTTGAAAAATTTAATATCTTCCACAAATCTAATTCGGGCTTCATTTAATGCTCAAGGTTATATTTCAGCTTAAACATATTTACCCACCTAAGAAGTCACTCAGGCAATACAAACAGTCACACTGCATAATGCTCCATACTACGCCAACACCAACGACGACCAGAGCAGCAGCAGAATGAACAAAAAAATTGCAGGGTTGAAATATAAAGTTGCTGTAGTTAATCTCTAACACTTCTTGTGAATTACAATACAGATAATTTTGTTCAGCTATTCGGAAGCTGAGGAATCATAGGAAGCTTGAAGGTCATCTAGCTTCATCAGACGGCGTTGTCTGGCATACTCAAGACATTGCCTCACAATGCTCAGCGTCTGGCAGTGAGTGTCGAAATCGTTGTTCACATTCGAACCATTCTTCCCATCACTGTGATCTGCAACATAATTCTCTATACAATGAACAAAATCTGTCCCGGATTTCAGAGCAACTCTTCTGGTGAGATCCTGCAGATCTATGGACGCCGCCTGCGCTACTTTCTTGTGCGTCACAATCACCACAAATCGAAGCCCTGCAAGGCATCAACTTCCTGATAATTCTTTATTTAAGAGAAATAGTGATTTGTGCACTTATAAACGAATCAAAACTTAACCCTAAATCTTTACAAAAGATAAACCATAAACCCAAACATAAGCATACAGCAACTCTATATTTGTAAATCAATAACTGTGAGATTGAAGAGTACCTTCCTCGCGTATAATTTTCACTAAATTTGAGAGTTTTTCCAAAGCATGTCCTTCCACGTAACAATCATCTGCTTTAATCACCAATATCACACACTCGGACACTGGGTAAACATTCCGCTGCTTGGAAGGATCGGTTTCTGGGTAAACATCTCGACCTCTTAAAACGTTTCTGATTGCATTGTCATCGATATCCTCGGAGGATGAACAGCACGGAGTGTCGATAATGTTCATCAAAATTTTTGGGTATCTCAGAAGCTTATTCTTCACTTTCAGCACTCTCTGCGCAGATGTTGTAACTTTGGTAGGGCCTGTCTCTGCTCGCATTATCAAAGGACCTTCCTCCTTGTAAAGAACTCTGAATATAGTATTGATAAAGGAACTCCTCCCGTGTTTCCGAAATCCAAGCACCAAAACGGTGATGGGATTTTTCGAAGAAAGCCTTGCAGCTGCATCCCTGATTTGCTTGTATTGATAATCTAAAATGCGTTCCGTCGTCATCTTATTGTAAGCGAAGTAAGCGGCAACTGCGGCGGCTGTCCCTAACAGCGGTAGTATCACATTCATTCTCTGGATCAATTGATCTCTTTTCGCGGTTTAGAAAATGACTGCTCAAAACTAATCTAAGAAAATTGCGGATTGGGTATTCGATTGGATTAACTCTTCCCTTGGATGAACGGGAAGAAATATAACGGGAATCATTTCTGAGAGTTTTTTTTTTCCAAAGAAGTGGTATACATTCCAATATTCCAAAGCAAAAGCTATTAAATTGATCACTGGATCGCTTTAAATTTTATTCCCGTTACTTCTGCATTAAGTATGCATAATATTCGACATTGCCAAAGTTTACTAACTGATATCTCTAAAGAATATCTTTTAGTGGTCAAAATATGCAGGAAAATTGCAAATGAGAGAACTTACGTTAGGTAGGTTCAAATGTGAAGCTAAAAGCCGGTATATTTTTACTGCCTGTTGAATCATGTCCATATATTGACTGAAAGCAAAAAAATACCTACCGGGATCACTTTGTTCTGGGCACAAATGAGCAAGTCACCAGAAGCGTGATGTCTAGGAAATGGAATCGGAATAAATCGATACAAAACAGATTTGTCGTTAAAAACTGAAAATAAGAGAGTAAAGTTTGGGATATGGATTAGAAGGGTAGGGTGAAAGGCTTTTAACATATGAGGTAACCCAGCTTCCCAGCTGCTTCATTCCCGGCTATAACATATTAGGTAACCCAGCTTCCCAGTTGCTTCATTCCCGGCCAGATTTCTGTGTTACATGGAATTCTGTTTTTATTCTAGATGTTTGATTTGATGGAGTTTTTAAGGGTATATTTTTACATCAATTGAAATTTTATTAAAACTTGTTGTAACTCAAGATTTTAGTGATTGAGTTTGTATAATTTTTGGCATTTTAATAATTCACTTAATATTTCAGATTGAACTTGTATAATTCTTAAATTCTAATAACTCAAGATTTCAATGATTAAATTTATATAATTCTTAAGATTCTAATAATTCAAAAATTCAAAATTTCAATGATTGAGCTTGTATAATTCTTAGATTCCAATAACTCAAAATTTCAGTGATTGAACTTATAAGTTCAACTCACACTTTGTATTGTGATACATACACTTTTGGAACTCACACTTTGTATTGTGATACATATAGGGTTTTTAGTAAAGTACTGATTTCAGTGAAAAAAAAAGAAAAATTCATAAAATTTATTCTAACTTAATAATGGATAATGAGGAGAGAAATTATTAGTTGGTTGACTCATCCTGTACATAAAAGCAAATACTACCATGTTATAATTTAATGTAACATCATTTTAATAAAGTATTTATATTAATAATAAATTTAAATTTATTTTTTTGTTTATTAAAAATGTTTTTCATAATTTTAAAATTGATGAAAAGTTCTTAATTTTCCACCATTATATCTATCTTTTTAATAATTTATTTAATTTTGAATTTAAACTTGTCATATATCCATCTTTTTAATAATTTGTTTAATTTTGAATTTAAACTTGTCATATATCCATCTTTTTAATAATTTATTTAATTTTGAATTTAAACTTATCATAAAATATTTAAGTATTTAAAATGTCACACATTTATATATAATATTTATTTTATTTTTACTTTTAAATATTTTTATATAAATTTTAGTTTTATGTAGAAGGATGTTATTATTTTTAATTATATATTTTATTGATTAGCTTATGCCACTTGTTACCTTAGTTTTTCTATAATTTAAGTGACTCTTGGTCAATTATAATAAGATGTTTGTTCTTTTTAATAGTGTGGTTGTTGTAATTTGATAATACAAAGGTCAATATTAACTAGTTTCTATAGTGTAAATGTTGTAAAATTCAATTTTGCATATTGTTTTAGTCAATGATAATAACATTTGTTGCAATTTGATAACATGAAGATCGATATTAAGTGGTTTGTTTCCATATTGTAAATGTTGTAAAATTCAATTATGCGTACTATTTTTCATCAGACTTGTCTCTTGTGTTTGTTTTGAACATTTTGATTTTAACATAACATTCAAAAACAATAAAGGAAAACTCTAAATTTCATAATTAATAATTTCATTAAATTGTAAGTTTATGAATTTACAAGTGTGTTCTTTAGGAAGAGTTATTCAAAGAAGGCCACAAGAACCCTACTAGCACTCACATTAATGAGATTACCAATTTTCTCAAACATCACTACGATGTAGAACCAAAGAATTTGTGCTAGTGGTTTCAAAATGTTGAAGTCCTCGAGAAGTAGAAACACAAAAAGAATTATGCCCAAGGCTACTTATTTCTTTAATATACATTATAGATAGGTTTGTGTGTGTGTGTGTAATGGAGACTACTTACTTAATTTTTGAAAGTGTAATTGAGTTGACTTGTATATTTTTGTTAATGTTATGTAGGTAGGTGACAAAATCTCCCCCATACTTGGTTTATAGAGTGTATTTTAGCGCAATAAAATATGTGTTTTATGCTCACCAAAATTCACATCAAGAATAAATTCTCTTACCCTTTCTTTCAAGCCTTAATTCCACGGAGTTGGGATATGGTGCTACTAGAGGAATTAATTCCATTTACTAGAGGGAATTTTTTCTCCTATGAACCACATCACAAATAGTGGTTCAGATGATGACATTCAGAATTCTCCACAGACAATTTCCCACAAATACCTTTTACTTTATGCTCAAGTCAATCACATCATATGATATGGTGCATGACACACATGGGGTACCATGTTCTGATACTCCATATCAAGTGTTAATGCTCAATATTTTTTATATGAAAATAGTGACCATGGGTTGAATTGGATGATAGATCATGATTCTTTGAATTACAAATTTTTCCTTGTTCCACCTTGGTAGTCATCATCATCTCATAATCAAGTGTTGTCATTCTTGGGAAAAGTTGTACTACTAGGGGAGATTGATAGGGGTAACATGTCCATATCCAAATTCATATGTAACACACTCCATCTCTCCCACATCTATTATCCATTATTTTGGGTTGGTTTTCATATGTTACCATAAAGGTTCACGCTTCATAATCCCGTGAGAAGAAGGAGCTAGAATGCTCAAGGTTGATGTAGCTTGATATATATATTAAAAAAATATAATGTAAAAAGAGTAAATGCTAAAACTCAAAATAAGAAAGAAAGTTAGAGTCAAGAACCAAGAAAGAATAAAAAGAATGAGCTTTGCCCCCTTGCTCCTATGCAATAAATGCATACCTAACAAAAAGGGACTTAGAAAATGAAAATCAAAAGCCAAAAAAGGTTGAATGAATAACAAAAAAGACAAATAGAGGTTTGGAAAGACACAATGCCAAGGAAAGGGAAACTCATTTCCTAAGCACTCCCTCATACAAAGGTGCTCATGAGGATGAGTATCATACATAATCTTTCATGACTATACCACCACCCATGAAGTAAACCCCAAATCATGACATATAACATTACACATAGTCCTTGATGGGTTTCTTCGAAAGCACTCCTTTTCATGGATATTGGCACACCTAATAGGGGTTAATATTGACCCTCCCATACCTAAACTTGGAAAATTGTATGACTTTATGATCTAATGTGAAGTTTGAAGAGGTTACTCAATGTGATCTATATAGTGGATTTTACATTGACATGACTCCCTTTATATGTTGTATTTGACTTGTGTACATGCCTCTTGGTTTTATGGATACATTGGACCACATGAGCCTCTCCTTGGATGATGGATTTCACAATATGGATACCCATTTGATTGAGCCTTGGTCCTTTAGAGGATTCTAAAGGGCTACTAGCACATTTTATAGAGGTTTTCCCACTACTTTAGTGAGGTCATTCCACATATTTTGGAGGATGTTGAGCCTTATGATGACATGGATCCTTTGTTGAGACACCCTAGCACCCATGGGGTATAATTTGACACCTTGATGATAGGATGTTTCACCTTTACATGATGATGTGGCACCTTTTTTATGAGATGTCACACCTTTTGGGGCTTGATATGACATTTGGTGATGAAATCTTGCAACCCTTATAGGCAATATGTCATGTTTGTATCATGCATAAACTTTATCTTATTCATTGTATCATGCATAAATTTTATCTTATACTTGATGACTAAGTAAATTTACATGTATACTTCAATACCCCCCCCGAAGAACAATCTAGGGTGTATAAAACAATTGGGTCATGGAAATAATCCATGTTAGGCACCCATGTACATTAAATATATGAAAAGAAAACATATAAAATATGAGGAAAGAGGGAAAATCCCCCCTCAAAAGACAATGTTGACTATGACAATTGGTATGCAGTTGTGTCCTTCACTCCCAAGAGATCTTGCAAAGCTACAAATGCATGCTCAGTGAAGGTTTTGATACAAATGAAAATGTCTCTAAGGATTTACTGAAGTGAATGCACCAATGAGAAACCCTTAGCTATCCACTTGATCCTATCATAAGGAAGAGGAACCAAATCCCATGTCTAGTTCTCAATGAGGGATTCAATTGTAATTCTTGTTCATAGAAGCTTCCTAATAATGGTTTTCTATGGCCTATGCATAGGACTGAGGATTAGATGCAAGAGCCATATAGAAATGCATGGGTAATAATGGCTTTGTAGCTGTGAGGGCATGTGGAACACCCTCAAACTGAGATCTTATTCTCCTTGGATTGGTAGGATTTCCCATTAGATATTCGATGGCATGTAGGGTATAATTTTCCCACCGTGGCCTAAGATCTAGATCAGCAATAGCATGTTCATGATCATCTAAATCATATTTTTAAGTCTGATCTAAAATCTTATCCGAAAATCAGGAAGAGGTAGAGAAGTTGATGCATGTTTCTCATGGAAAGAATGCAGAGGGTATTCATCAAACTTCTCACTTCTTTCAATGGAAAAACTATTTGTGGAAGGATCCAATAACTTGTAACCCAAATCTAAATTCCAAGTATTAGGTGAGGAAGAAATAGAAATTAGAGAATGGCCCTTAACTCGATCTTTTGGTGTCTTTTCTCCAAGATTTTTCTTGGCATTTTTCGGTATGCAATATCAAAGATTATTTTGTTGCAGAGCTCTGATACCATGTGAAAATGTTGAATAAATTTGATCAATAATTGAGGGACTGAGAGTCCACTCAATTCACCAACATGGATGACTCTTGCGGAATAAGTTTGTTTATTGTTTTTAATGACCAATTCCAGTGGAAAAATCAATGAAGTAGAATTATGTTTCCCCTCTAAAGATCATGCAGTGTTTAAAATAATTTATCTTCTACTCAATAATAGATTAGGTTAATTAGTGATCAAGCATTGAAATGGAATCATAACTCAATGAATAGCTCAATAAATAATCACAACATGTAATACCCCTAGGATGAACCCCAATTGTAATGTAAATGTTATTGTATATATAGTCTAGTGAGTCATGGGCGCACACTTTTTGGGTTAGTTTAGTGCACATGAACCAAGGGAAGAGTGCACACTCGTTTCATAACTTTGCACACACCTGAGTAAGTGTGCAAGGATTACCGTGCATGTGAACTAAGGGAAGAGTGTGTGGATGTTTCATAACTTTGTGTGCACTTGAGTAAATGTGCAAGGATTGCTTTAAAGTGCACATCGGACCGTGTTTGTAGCCAGGATATTTTGGGGCCGAAGAGCCTTTGTATATATGTATATTGAGGCCAGAGTATCAGTGTGGTTATTAGGATGGAGAGCTTGGATTGCGACAAAGGCCAGTGCGCCTATTTTTGTAAAATGTAATTACAATCAGATATTAATAAAACATATCACTGTGCACGGACCAATCAGACGAAAAGAGACGGGGGAGCTTAAAACTCCACTAGAATGGGAAAGGGTTGTGAAGCTTAAAGGGAATATTTTGATAATTTTTCCAAAAGTATAATCGTGGGATATGTATTTATACTAAGTTCCTAAGGAAGGTGATAAGTGTCCATTTATAATCATGCAAATATGTTGTTGGGCCTTAGTGTATTTCGGGGGGATTTCACTCATTCCTTCATCGTGCAGACCTACTTTCCTTTGGGAGGCATCCACATCTTGTTGTAACTTGTTCCCATCACATAACCATGTGGTTGGGAAGCTTGTCTATGATTAAAGAGGCGGGTTTTCACGCCCATGTGTGATTGAAGAGGCAAGTTGTCAGGCATGTGTGTGATTGAAGAGGTGGGTTGTCACGCTCATGTGCTATTGAAGAAGTGGGTTGTCAGGCCCGTGTTTGTCAAAGAAGAAGGTTTCCAGGCCCATGTTTGTCGAAGAATCAGGTTGTCATGCCCATAAGAATTCTCTCCTGGTGAGAGAATTGATAGGAATTATTTTCCCAAGGTGCATAGTTGTAGCTACAAGCCTTTGAAACTTCTTGTTCAACCTGTTGCTAAATCCATGGAAGGGAAGTGAGGCAGTCGAAAAAATGTTGAGCAAAGAAGGGACACACTTCCTGGGGTGGGACATGCATGTGGGGAATGAGGGACTATAGTCTGTTTTTTGGGGTTGGAACCTTTGTCTAAATGTTTTGATTATGGATAGACCTTAGCTTGGCTTAGGAATCCTTTTCCCAAGTGGAGTTTTAGCCTTAGCTCAGGGGTGACATGTTGCTGAGAGTTTCTGAGTGGAAGAGTCTATGGTTGGGAGGAACGTCTGAGGTTTGTGCATATTTGGTGGATTGAAACAAGATATAAGTGTCTTCTTATGTGCATATACATGTTAAATATATTACGTGTTAAATTTGTATATATATGTGTGCCTAGATTATATATGTTGTAGAACTGCATTTTTTTGCATATGCAGGGCATGTGTCATGATTCTTTATATGTGTTTATATATTGTTTAACATGTGAATACTTATGCTATTTATTCCTATGGAATTGGTACATAATTATGTTGGGTTGTGCATGTATTGTTAGTCCTGCATAACTGTTGCAGATGTAGAGCATGGTAGTTTAAGTGTTTCTTGTTAGATAAGTTTGTGGTAATGTTTATGAAATTCTGAGGAAAGGCTTGAATCATCGTGCACGCAAAGTGGTGTTAGTTCGTGCATGCGATTGGGATAGATATCGTGTGTGGCATAGGAATGGTTGTGCGTGTAGTTGTATTATGAGTTCTTTCCGTTATTATAGTTGTTATCTTTTTAATAAACTTCAACAATAATTGTATGGGTTCTAGCACAAAGCTATAAATTACGTGCATGATAAGGGATAGTCAACGAGGCCAACACAATGATGGTTGAGCACACGGATTTGCTAAGACATAGTTTTTGTGTGCAGTACGAGACCAGTTTCGCGCACTAGGAAAACATAGTGGTGCATAGCACAAGGCCAGTTGTGTGCATTATTAGTTTCAGCGAGTTGCTTTTGCAGAAGAAAGAATTGATATCAGAGATTTATATAGTGAAGTTACTGTGGTGGAGACTTTACAATGTGGTAACATGACTTAGCTAAGACGTTGGATATGTCACAACGTGGTATCTGAGCTCAAATTTTGATGTGACATGGCCTTTGAGCAGAGTTGGGTACGTTACATAGCAGTGTACCCAATATATTGCAGAGGAAAAACACACATCTAAGACAAGGTTTTACTTTGGAAACCCAACATTCATTGGATATTTTATTACGTTCAAGAGAATATTACAGAGGAGTGAGCTATACATAGACTTTGTGTATTTTTACTCACTGTGAAGATAAAAAATGCAGCAAGCCATGGCTCAGAGACACCTTTTCTTAGAGTGAACAGGCACATCAACTCCTTCATCTACTCAACCTTAACCAAACTTCCCTCCTCGAGCTTTAATATTTTCTATTGTCCTACTCCCTTTCTCCTTACATCACCCTTCATTTTTTCTCCTTTTCTACAACCCTCATTGTTTTAATGGGCTACCTTTAGAAGGAAAACCATCACATTTGTTTGTTTCCACTTCCAATTGGCCAAGAAGACAAAAAATAAAATGAAATGAAATGAAGCATATTTATTTACAAAATTTACAAACATTTTCCAAGATCCAATTCAGATCACACATCCCCATTTGAAGGATTTTGGTCCCCAAAAGTTTGACCATTAGGGAGATGGAAGAAGAAGGCCTCCATTTTCCAATGCATATCCACCATTCCATTGTTGATGAAGGTGGCTTGTTTCCTACTTTTCTGCCCTCGTTTCCCTGCTATAGGAGTGTTGTTCTTTCTCTATTGATGTGATTTGACGAGGTATGCCTTTCCACCCTTGACCAAGTGATACTTTTTTTTCTCTCATGTAGAAGGTAGCATCCCTATCCCACAAGCAAGGGCTACCCATCATCACTCCACAGGTGTCCAATAGTGTAACTTCACATTCTACCTCATCAACATAGATAGCACTAATAGAAAACTTAATTTTACATCATTGAGTGATTCTCGTAACAGTTTTCCCTTGCAATCATACAAGTGAACTTGGATGCACTAGATCATAGGTTTCTAGACCAAACTCAACAACTTGTGTTTTGGAAACCTAATTACATTGAGAACCGCTATCACACAACGCATTTTCCTTATGTTTCTTCACTTGAACTTTGATTCGAAATAGTGCATGTTTATCTCCACTCATTTTTGGTTGCTAGAATGTGGTGTAAACCATATCTTTGTCCATATTAGAGGTGCTTTCCACTGCTTCTTCTTTTATCTCGGTAGCTCCCTTGGCTTTCCCCTTGGACTTTAGCCACTTTGGACATAATTCTAGATGAATTTTATAGAACTTATCTTCCATGTGTCCATCTACATTGCAATGTTTGCAATGTCTATTAGGATCTCTCCATTTTTTGGTTCTGGATATCATCTTCTTGTCTCTTTTCTTGTTGGTTTCTTCTTGGACCTTGTGATACTATCCTTTCTTGGGTTCCAACTCAATGTAGAGAGCATTATTTCTTGACTCGTTTATGCTTTCACACCATGAATTTGCAATTGTCTTCAGATATGGCTGAAAAGTCTTCCAAGGTACTTCATCACCACTCCTAGATCTTCCATAGATATAACCAACTGGATGGTCTGCCTCCTAAAACTAAAAGTGTATTCTTTCACTCCTTGTCCTTGTTCTTGCCTAAGGTATTGCCACTTCATGAGTTGTTCCTCTTCGTAGCCTATGGGATAGAATTGTGACTTCAATAATGTCTTGAATTCCTCCCATTTTATCACCATGAGATTCTTTCTTATCCTCAGTGCATCCACATAACTCTCCCACCGTAGCAGAGCATGTCCGGTCATCTTCAATTGGGCAAAGGAAATATTTTATGTTTATTGGACTTGATAAAGCCCAAAGTAAAATTCTAATTGTTTCAACTAGCTATCCAACACCTCGACATTAGTTTGTCCATCATACATGGGTCACTACTACATATTCAAAAATTTCCAACGGTGCAGAAAAAATTGGTCATACTGTCGAAAAATACAAGATAAATATTTCAATTTTTCATTTTTTGCAATCTCGCCTGAATTCGTCGAACTTGAGACGGAAACGGATGTTCATCACACTTGAGATTTCTAGGAGAAGGTGTCTCTATTGTGACGAACTTATACATTCGTCTCAATACTGACGATACTACTGCTAACCGTTGCTTTCTTCAAACGGTCACCCACTATTTGACAAATTCAACACTGACTTGGTCAACTCTCATCAAAATTCTGATGGACAAAATTATAAATATGTTTCATTTTAGGGATGTTGCGACAGTTTTGCTATAACAAAAAAGGTTCAAAAAGGGTATAAAGTGTTATTGTCAAGCGAAAAAGGGATTTATTTTTATATGTCAATTGCATTAGAAAAATATAATAGATATTCTATTACACCACTCAATTTTATAAGATAATTGATTCAGGAGAATCACCAGAGAAGCATAAAGCGGAGGATAGCTAAGCACGCTAGCGTACATGTTGAAGAACATTTGAATTTGAAGAATGTGTATCACACAAATCTTTTTGAAAAGAGTTGTAATTAAAGAATACCTTTAATGTTGAAGATATGGATGGCTCATGAAGACATCGGAGGATGTATTTTCTTTTAATGTAGCTAAGTGCAGTACAGATTCGATGTGTTTGATATGATCTATCTGCCACAAATATTTATTGTAATTAATGTTAGTAGTTGATAGCTTTTAATTTGATAGGATAGCTTTAGAATCGTTGGAGGGTAGGAACTCAAAGAGTCCTCTTGTATAAAGCTTTGTATTATTTCTGAGAGAAGGCTTTTGAATCTATTGTGTAGATTGCCATCGTTGTTAGTTGTTGTTGTCACTCTAGTTGTCAAGAGCCATCGCCATTGTAGCAGAGAGTTGAGAGCTATCGAGAATCAGTGTATGAATGTAAGTAATATTTAGTCGAATGAATATAACAGAGGAGTGTTGTACCAAATGTATGGTGTTGATGTGTCTATCTGAATGAGTGAATGGTAGACTTTATGTTTATTTCAATTCTCTGTTATTTCTAGTTCTTGAATTTATGCATGCATTTACATGGCTAGATGTATGAATATGTGAGGTTTAAATAAGTTTCAATTGTTTCTCTTCTAAGAGCGAGTGCAAGATGTGCATAGTGTCTGCAAGGTGTGTGTGACTGGGTCTATTTCGACTCACAGCTCAGAAGGGATAATGTGAACTTATATGTGCAAGGAGTCCAAAGCGTCAGCAAGGTGTGTGTGACTGAGTCCATTTGGATTCAGAAAGCTCTAGAAAATAAATTTGAGAAATTTTATCCATAAGGAGTGCGTGATCGATTCTCTCGACTCAAAAGTTTAGGAGGAATAGTTGAAGTCACCTACATAGTGGTTGGAGTTCAGAGGAGGACCTATTGTAAGGTGTGCACAGGCTGAAATTCCAACTAAGTGTCGAAAAAGAGCATGTACAGAGGCAAAAGCCAGAGGAAAACTAAGCTCAGGAGGGAGAGTGGCGAAAAATCTTCAAAGGGAGAATCATTTTAGGTTTACTAGATCCCACGAACGATATCTATTCCAGAGGAAGGTGGATTGTTCCAGACCGTCGGATCTGGAAGAACTACGCAGAAGTTGTTCGTAAGGTGTTTCGTCACTTCGTGGTCCAGAAGTCTGGAGGTTTGTGCATAAGGTGAGCTAGAGTTTCGCGAAGTTGTGAAACCCGAACTATAGCGGAGACGTCAATATCCAAGGAGACACGCGGCATAAATTTGGAAATTCGGAGAAGAGCGCTTTGGGAAGAGATGAAAGTAGAGCTTGTGATATTTCTTAAGCTCGAATTCATGAAGGGTTGGACCATGGTCATATCCTATGGTCACCTAAGAGGAATGTCTAGCGTAGAGTTAGTATTCGCGAATTTGGGTGTTGCCAAGAATGTCGAAGAGTGTAGGAATGGGTAGTTCAACCCTGTGGGTAACACAAAAGGGACCTGTGTGTTGAGCATTCGGGGTCTGTTGAAGGTCCAAAGAGCCAGTTCAGCTCAGGAGTTTGAAGATCCAAGACCGGGAGGTTGCTTAGTCCCAAGGAGGGAAGGGGGTTTGTGCTAGAGTGGTATCAAATCGAATACAGGATTGATTTTTGTAGAAAGAGAAGTAGACTGATATCATCGAGTGGTATCAAATACATCAGCACAATGTCGCCTAGAATATGTGTGGAGCCACCCATAGAAAATAGAGCTATGGAAAGGGTGATGATAGAACAGTGTGCAAGGATGGATGCCATGGAAACAGCATAATGAAGAGCACCTGATGTTGGAGACGTCAGCGGTGCAAAAAATGAAGAAGTGGAATTCGAAGAAGTTGTAGCAGAGGATGTTGCGGAAGAACGCTTACTAAAAGCGGTTGTTAAGTTGGGAGATAGAGCCAAGATAGATGTCTCGATGTATGAGGCTAATTTGGACGTCAAAGAATTTATTTATTAGATACGAGCAATGGACAATTATTTCGACTATGAAGATGTCAATGAAGAGAAAAAGGTAAAAAAAGTTGTCACCAGGTTGAAAGGGCATGCATCACTCTGGTGGGATGAACTACAAGCTGACAAGAGAAGCAAAGGAAAAAAAAATATCAAGAGTTGGGATAGAATGGTATCCAAACTAAAGGCAAAATTCATACCCAAGGACTACCAGATAAATTTTTTCAGAAGATTACAGAACCTAATACAGAAAGGAATGATAGTGAAGGAGTATAGAGAGGAGTTCTACAAACTGAACATCAGGGCTGGATAGAAAGAAAGAGACGAGGAAAAGGTTTCCAGGTACATTAACATCCTAATATATGAAATCCAGGATGATATCAGCATGATGACAGTAAAGACAGTAGAGGATGCATATCAGATTGTGTTGAAAGGAGAAGAGAATTTGGCCAGGAAGCAAAGTCAACAAAACAGAGGTAGAAGCTTAAACAGAGGCAAAGGAGTTGTCCATGACAAGACATCGAATCCCAAGGGTGAGACAGAGAAGCCACATAGTCACTCTGAGAGAGGAGGAAGTTCTCGAGGAAGGCAGAGTGGTGGTAGAAACTATTTCCCTAGAGGAAGAGGAATAGGTAGATGAGGTGAGATAAAGAGTTATGCTTGTGGAAAGGTAGGAAACATGTCTTGGGAATGTCTCGAGAGGAAGAAATAAGGAGGTGAAGCTCACATTTCGGAAGCACAGAAGCAAGATGTAGAGGTCAAAGGCGCAGAAGATGGGAGATCTTTGATAATGAAGAAATTTCTCTTGAAGCCAGAGCTAGAAGTTGAAAAGCCAGCGCAGAGGAACAGTTTGTTCAGGACAGCTTGCAAGACTAAAGACAGAGTATGCAAAGTGATAATTGGCAGTGGGAGCACTGATAATTTAGTATCCACGGAGATGGTGGATAACTTAGAACTAGAGATGACTATACATCCAACGTCGTATAAAGTCTCATGGTTGCAGAAAGGTCATCAGGTAATAGTCACTAAACAATGTCTGGTTGAATTTAAGATAGGAGGGTATAGAGATGAAATTCTATGTGATGTGATTCCCATGGATGTATGTCATGTTTTGTTGGGAATACCATGGTAGTATGACAGAAATTCCATTCACGATGGGAGAAGAAATAATTATACCTTGGAGAAAAATGGTAGGACACACATGTTACTGGCAATTGAAGAGAAAAAAGTGAAGGATGAAGCCAGCACTAGCATACTTCTCATGAGTGGGAAGGAAATCTTGACTGAATATAAGAAGGAACAGGAGATGCAGTTTGTTGTAGTGAGGAAGATGAGAGTTATCCTTACAAGTACTTTTGTGGAAGACTTGCCTGAGGAAATTTAGGAACTGTTAGAAAATTTTGTTGGCATAGTAGTGGATGAGTTTCAAATCTCATTACCACCTATCAGAAGTAGCATCCATCACATTAACTTGATACCAAAATCAAGCCTACCAAACAAAGCAGCGTATAGGTTGACACCTAAAGATAATGAGGAGGTGAAAAGACAGGTTCAGGATCTGTTAGACAAGGGATTGGTTAGAGAAAGATTGAGTCCATGTGCAGTACCAAGTGTATTGAGTCCGAAGAAGGATGGAGGGTGGAGAATGTGTACAGACTCGAGGGCCATAAACAAGATCACCATCAGGTATAGGTTTCCATTACCAAGGATGTATGACTTGATGGATTTCCTAAGTGGAGCGAACTATTTTTCAAAGATAGATTTGAAAAGTGGATATCACCAGATAAGGATGAGAGAAGGTGATGAGTGGAAAATAGCATTCAAGACAAATGAGGGATTGTATCAATGGCTTGTTATACCGTTTGGCTTAACGAACACCCCAAGTACTTTTATGAGACTGATGAATGAAGTGTTAAAAGATTTCATTGGTAAGTTTGTGATTGTATATCTGGATGATATATTGGTCTTTAGCAAGACTAAAGAAGAGAATTTGAGGCACTTAACATTAGTGATGAAGTTGTTGCAGTGGGAGAAGTTGTTGATCAATTTAAAGAAATCCTCTTTCATGAAGACATAACTCATTTATTTGGTTTTTGTGATCTCTTCGAATGAATTGAAGAAGTTAAACGATGCTAAAAGGAAGTACTCCACATATGATAAAGAGTTCTATGTCATAATCCAAGCTTTGAAGAAATGGAGACACTATCTCGTTCTGAAGGATTTTATTTTGTATAACGACAATCAAGCTTTACAATTCATAACCAGACAAGAGAAGTTAAATCAGAGACATGCTAAGTGGATAGAGTTTGTACATAATTTCATCACTGTATTTTTGTGGGGAAGAATGTCAGAAAATATTAGAGGTGGGAAAAAAAGTAAAGAGGGTGAAAAGGGTGACGATAAATGTTATTGCCCTTGCAAAAGATGTTGTACTACACGTCCCATAAGAATTTTAATAGAAAAAGATAAAAGACATTGTAGGAGATATGGGCACATTGATGGGGGATCGAATGATTATTGTCCCGTGTTAATTAGCTACATATTCATTATCTATCTTTATATTGATTGTATTTATAAAATTTTATATTTTTTTAATATTTGTTATACACACTAATTTTGCATGATTGTTTACAATTATAAATTTAGAATTCCCCCCTAACTTTCTGCACAGTGCACCAAGTAGTAGTAGAAATGATTTTAATGAAGATCAAGTTAATGATCCCATGGAAGAAGATGAAAATAATAACATATTTCAAGATGATGGGACAAATAAATCCAAGACTTGTTCACTCAGTCAGATGAGGATGGGGACAATGATGGTATTTATGATGAACCTCTTATAGAAAAGGAAAATAAATGACTTTATAAAGGCTCAAGAGAAAATATTCTCTCCACTGCATTGTTGTTGGTGAACTTAAAGGTTATGAATCATTTGATAAACACTTGTATGACAGAGATCCTAAGGTATGTAATATGTTTCATCACATATACATAAAGGTTGATTTTTTTCTCTCTTTTTTAGTGTTAATTAATGTGTAAAATAAGAATGCAATATTTACGATTAATATTCTTTACATTAACTAGTTATTTTTTATGTTGTAGATTGTTAGGTGAATTTATGTTACCATTGTCAAATATTTTACCTCTCACATATAGAGATTTACATGCCATTATGAAACACATTGGAATGGAGTATCAAACTATAGATGCATGTCCTAATGATCGTATTATATATTATGGAAAATATGCATCGAAAACAGAATGTCCACAATGTCATATCAGTAGATATAAAACTGATCAAGTAACAAAAAGGGTGCCTCAAAAGGTTCTCTGTCATATTCCTGTAATTCCACGTTTGCAGCGATTGTTCAGGTGTGAAAGCATAGCACAGTTTATGGATTACCATGCACGGAACAGAAGTGGAGATGGTGTTCTTCGAATTCTTGCAGATGGTTATGCATTTAGGGAAATTGAGGAAAAATGGACAGAATTTAAAGATGAACCTCGTAATGTTAGGCTTTCATTGGCAACTAACAGTGTTAATCCATTTGGAGAGCTTAGGTCTATTTACTTAGTGTGGCCTATTTTTGTTATCAACAATAACATTCCTTCTTGGATCTCAATAAAGAGGGAGCACATAATGTTGACAATGATTGTTACAGGTATTTGTTTACATTAATTTTTTGAATGTAACATTTTTGTTTGTTTCATTTTTTTTCATAATATATTTTATTTATTTATTTACTTATATATACATATTATGGTATTAATTATGTGTAATTTCAAACAATTAGGTAAGTACCAAGTTAAATATATAAATGTATATATCGATCCTCTTATCGATGAGCTACTAAATTTATGGGTTGGCATCACTATGTATGACATCTGTAAACCAATCGAGGAGAAGAAATTTCAATTCCATGGAATACTTGTATGGACAATTCATGATTCCCCGAGACTAACACATTTTTGTGGTATGTTACATTTTTTTTCACTTTAATACTATATAATTATTTAAAGATATCATGAATGTTTTTTAAATAATCCCATCGTATAATTGATAGTATTCCATATGTTACAGTTCTTCAAATAAAGGGTAAATTTGCATATTTTGTTTGTGGTCCTAATATGAAGTATCCTCATTCAAAAATTTTAGGAAAGATGGTGTTTTATGAGTATAGGCACTTCCTCCCTAAGAACCATAGGTATCGTACTGCTGAAAAACATATTTTCAATGGGAAAGAAGAGACAGGATTAAAACCATGAAGAATGACACCTCACCTATCGAGGTTGGAATATAATAGAAATCGTCAAGGTACGCAATTTCCTTATGTATCGTATATGTAATGTTTTGAATTTTTATTTTTATTATTGAATTTATTTTACCATATTTGATAATTATTGTTGTGATTTATTTTAAGCTTCATCAAGGCCGCCATCGTGAAGGTATTAATAATGGGCTTCCATGAGGAACAAAATGTTATCCCACTCAATTGATGAGGTTTCCCTACTATGAGGAGATACAAATAGCTCATTTGTGTGATACATTGCATATTGGGAAGAATGTGACAAAAACCTTATGGAGAATCATAGATGGAAGGAGGGATAAAGAAAAATCTGTCAAAATTTGTACCGACATTCATGAATCCAATCATGCAATGCAAAGTGTGATTCGATCAAATAGTGATGGAGACCGAAATAACATTCCATGGTTATTAATAGCGCAACAAAGTAATGATGTAAAATAATTCATTCAAAGAATTAAATTTCCCACTAGTTTTTCTTCAAACATAAATAATATCTAAACGAAGAGAGATGAATTTGGTGCGATAAAAACACATGATTTCCATACCTTCATTAAGGTAATAATTATGGTATACATATTTATATATTGGTCGTATACATCTTTTAAGATTATTTTTTTATCGACTTTGGAAACAACTTACAGTTTGTTCTACCTCTATTTCTCCCAAACGACTTTGACAACAATGTCAAACAAGTTATATATGATCTTGGAAAATACATGAGGTAAGTAGTTGTGATTTATATGCAAAAAAAAATTCAATTTGTTTTTGTACTTAATGACATATGTTTTACGTGTAATTTAATATATATTATGTTTTGTTGAAACATGTTATTTTCATGCGTCATGAGTTGTAGATGGTTTTCATTGAAATAAATCCATCAAGATGATATAAAGTATTGGAAGAGAGAAATTCCTCAGCTAATGTGTGAAATGCAAACGTATCTACCTCCAACATTTTTCAATGTACAAGAACACTACCTTATACCCCAAGTTGAGGATATTGAAATGTGTGGACCTGTACACACAAGGTCAATGTGGATGGTGGAGAGGCACTTGAAATCATTGAAGGCTTTGGTTAGAGAAAGAACACATCATCAGGGTTCTATGGTGGAGGGATATATGGTATATCAATCCATGGTGTATATTATTCAGTATCTTCCTAAATTAGCAGTGCCAACTATGCATGTAGTGGATCACATTTGGGATGTGAACTCAATCAAAAAAAATTAAGGGGAGCACCTGTTGGGGAAAGGTAGAATGAAGAAAGTGAGAAGTAATTAAATTGTGGAGATTTATAATACATATAACTTTTCATTTTTTGTGTATATGATCATATTCATTTAATATTTATTCTTTCATCAATTATTAATATTTACCATGGTTATAACTAATATTTGATATTGGTGAATTGTGATTTTTTGATTCAGTTGCTCACGAATGGGATGCACTACATTTATACATAGCAAACAATCTTGATTGGATGAAGGTATGGGTTGAAAGATGCAAACAACAGCATGGCAGTATGTTATCATGGCAACAAATATTTGAATTGGTTAGATAAGCTCGTCATAATGGAGATGTCAATGTTACACAAAGGGAAATTCATTTATCATATGGTTTGAAAGATGGACAGGCAAGAAAATTCAACCATTTTATTCAGTTATTTTATATTATATTAATGTGATTGCAGGTGTGTGTTTTTCAGATACTTTCCAAGTTATATAAATATGTTTATTAATTGACAATGCATCGTTTACATGTCTGGCATATTGTAGTTGAAACACCACAAGGCTATGTGGTGCAATGATCGTAAATTCTGCATCAAATAGTTGGATGAAACCAAGAAAACTTATAATACTGGGATAACTGCAGTATTTCGGATCACTAATGTTTCCTCTAAGAGTGGCACACATTCCCAAGAATCTGAAAATAGATATTATGGGTATTTGGATGATATACTTGAGTGTGACTTTAATTCCTTCAAATTAGTTTTGTTCGATGTAAAATGGTATAGGTTACGAATTCATGAACATGATGAGGAAAGAATTGTTATTCAGCATGCTAATGGATTTTCAATTATTAAAACAACGGTGTTTGAAAGAGGACATGATTTCTATGTTTTTCCAAGCCAATGTGAACAGGTCTTTTACTCAAAGGTTCCAGGTGAGAGGGATTGGTCATTTGTTGTTAGATATGATCCAAGAGGAAGGCCAGTAAAGTATATTGTAGAGGAAGAAGATGATATTGAAGAAGAAGATGATGTGCCAGAGATAGAGCAATAAGATGGGTCGATAGACGAAGAAGACGGAGAAGATGAACTAGGCGTAGGAGACAATGTGGTTCTTGATGATTATGTCGATGAAGATATGCTCGAAAATGACATTGATGATGATGATGATATTTTCAATCCTTTCAACATCGTTTTTGAACCGTATGATGATACAGATGTCGAGTTGGATGAAGAAGAAGATACAGAAGAAGAATGATACAAATGTTGAGTTGGATGAGGTACGTAACTGTATATTTTAATATGTGTGAAATATTCTCTTTAAATAATTTACTTATGTGGGTTAATTACATGTTTTTAAGTTTTATGCCATTTTTTGTATCCTATGTTACATTTTGTTTATTATTTCAAACCTGAAAATAGTGGTCACACTGTACGTGCTAAACTAAAATTATCATTTACAAACACATAATTTCGTTTACCTTAATTAATTTTTGTTTTGGTAGTTTCTATGAATGAATCTTACTATGTTTCTTTCGATTATTTTCTATTTTATAGATTGGGTATTGGGGAATTGAGAGTAATGTGAGGGGGAGGGGAGGGGCCATATGAGCTTCCACCTTCACATGTTTGGCTGTGATCAGTAGAGAATAAATTATTTTTGAAACCAAGAGAATCTCATTCATGGGAGGATATGGGAAGCTCATTCATGCCTTGATGATATGGGAGGGTTTCCAAACTCAAATATTACTCACACACCCACTCTATATATTGGATCTCATCCTCGTTTCATTAGAAATTTCTCGGACTAATTTCATGCGTGGAACTCCCAACATACCCATCATCATGGCCGTGCTCTTTATATTCATCGCCTATGTCGTTGAAAACCAACATCATGCCAATTAGGCCCATGAGTTTGGTGGTAAGAAGAAGGTCATGCTAGATGAGATTTTGTATTTAAATAATGATTTCGTACTAATATATTATTTATGGAGAAAAAAATTACTTAGATGAGAGAAAAAAAATAAAGACAAGGCATAATTGATGAAGCTTGTGCAATTTATCAAGTACTTTTTTATCGACATTATTACATTCCCTTGCAGTACTAGATGCAGAAATGTGTGTCTCGAACAAATTTTAAAAGAAGCAGCTAAAAGACATTGTACTAGGAACAAACATGGCCAATAGTGACCTGTGAATGGGGCCAACGTTGAATTTTTTTTAAATTGTTTATGAATGCACTGAAATTTGACATCGATAGACTGTTTGCATGCCTTAACGATATGGGAGGTTTTCCAGACTCAAATATGACTCACAAACCTACTCTATATATCTTATCTCGTCCTCATTTCGTTTGAACTTTCTCGGATTAATGTCATGCATAGAACTCCCAACATACCCATCATCATGGTCGCACTCTTTATATCCATCGCCTATGTCGTTGAAAACCAACGTCATGCCAATTAGGACCATGAGTTTGGTGGAAAGAATAAGGCCATGCTAGATGAGATTTCGTATTTAAATAATGATTCTCTACTAATGTATTCTTTATGGAGCAAAAAAGTACTTATATGAGAGAAAAAAAAACAAAGACAAGACATAATTGATGAAGCTTGTGCAATTTATCAAGTACTTGTTTATTGACGTTATTGCATGCCCTTGTAGTACTATATGCTGGAACGTGCATCTCAAACCAAATTTAAAAGAAACTGCTAAAATATATTGTATTGGGACTAGACATGGGCAACAGTGACCTATGAATGGGGCCAACATTGAAATTTTTTCAAACTGTTTCTGAATGCACTGAAATTTGACATGGATAGACTGTTCACATGCCTTGACGATATCAGAGGGTTTACAAAATCAAATATGACTCACAAGCCCACTATATATATCGAATCTCGTCCTCGTTTCGTTTGAACTTTCTAGGATTAATGCCATGCATGGAACTCCCAACATACCCATCGTCATGGTCGTGATATTTATATTCATCGCCTATGTCGTTGAAAACCAATATCTTACCAATTAGGCCCATGAGTTTTTTGGCAAGAAGAAGGTTGCATTAGATGAGATTTTGTATTTAAATAATGATTTTGTACTAATGTATTATTTATGGAGCAAAAAAGTACTTAGATGAGAGAAAAAAACAAAGAGAAGACATAACTAATAAAGCTTGTGAAATTTATCAAGTACTTGTTTATTTGAAATGGCCATTGTTATATCACATAGGGAATGTGTGATGGCATAAATCCCTAGGGATATGGACCATTAACTCAAAATCTAAATAATGACATGACTTAAGGATTTTTTGTTTAACCTTGGATCAAGACCACCAATTTTCACTCACAAGACAAATTTTTCCTATGTAAAACCTATGATGTGGTGGCTTGAGACTCTTTTCAATATAACTTGGGGTCTCTATTAAAGATAAATTATAAGGCATAATACCTTGGTTGTATGGGTAAATCAAAATAAAACATAAGTTAAGGTAAATATCAACATCAACTTTAAAAAAAAAAAATAGTACTAAATTTTAAATACAAATAAAATTAAAGGATAGACATTAAGTGCATTGAAGGATCAAAAGTGACAACCTATAATTGTTTCCATTAGGTTAACATATCTGGCACAATCAATTTTTGTCACCATTATTTTGAGGTAGTTTTGATGATGGGCATTAGGGGATTGTCACCTATTTTGGTCACAAAAATAGGAATTGATGACGGACCTAGAAATATTGTCACTAATTTAGTTGAAAAAACATATTCATCCTTGTCATTGTCATCGCAATCGTCATCCTTGAAAATACGATGCCATGTAACTTGAAAATATGATCCACTAGCTTTCATATTTCAGAAAAATCATGAGTGGATGTCAACTTGTTATCCTGATGGGGAAAAAAACTACGAAAGTAAGCCCAATAGGTTTACGGGTTGCGGGTTCTAGGAGAAACATTAAGCATGGTGAAATATTATTTCTAAATGAGAATTCCCAAATAGGAAATCTCGATGGCTTGCGGATTGAGAATTGTTGTGCGCCAACCAACAAGCACATGAGCACAAACCCACTTTGGGGATAAATCAAAATTAGATGAATCCGAAGTAAATTTGGGATGAATAGGGATCAAATGACCTAATCATTCTTCAAACAATTTGATGTCATGAAACTGAATATGAAAGAGGACATCATAAGTGAATAAAATAAAAATACCATCTCCTATGAATGACACAAGATTTCTCAACCTTAGGAAATACTCTTTGTCTTTCACAAGTTATGTATAAATTTAATGGGGGGGAGGGAATTTAATTTCCCTAAAATACGAAAATTCAATGGGAGTTGTTACAGGAAAAACATGTCCTTTATGCTTATTTTTAATGTGAGACTCACCATTTAGGATTCCAAAAAAATTACACCAAACCACCATAATTATGGATTATATTACTACCTTTTAGAAATTGGTAATATACACAAAGGGCCTATAATTAGATTCATTTTTTAAAGAATTTTTCGTCAGTGGTCTCAAGGAATCAATTTGAGTGCACATCTTAATGAAATTACCAAAAACATGGTTGGAAGATTATGATATATATAAATAATATGAGATGGTTCTCAATGCACAAACGAAGATTCATTTATTCACAATTCAAACTAGCTCCCATGTGGTAACTACTCCTAGATCCTACAACTTAAAGCCAGTCATAATCAACAAGTTATCACTAGAAGTGATGGTATATCGCCAATGCCTCCATATTTTCTATAATTTTGATGAGAAATATTTAAAATGGAATAAACGTAAAGAATATAAATTATTTCAAATGGATTTCTCCCAAAACAAACACTCAAAATACACATCTACTAAAGACACTCCTTAACCTGAGTTGAATGATGTCACACATCCACTGACTAAGGATAACACTTTACAAGATCCTTGCAAAGAAACCCAATTTCTCTCCATGCCCTATATAGTTTCTTGTCACCCCAAACATTAAAGTTGATTTATTATATCAAGAATCACAAAGTGATTGTATTAATTGACAATGGAAACACCCACAATTTTGTTCATAGAAGAGTGGCTATAGAAACCCATTGTTATGTCCACCCTATACCTAATTTTCAAATATTTGTGATTTCCAATGGAGGTATGATTAAATGTGGCGATTGATATGAAAATGTGGCGATCGGGATGATGACCATAATTTTTATCTAGTCCTCTATAAGTATCAATAGGTATTTAAAACACCATAGGATTCACTACTTTCACATGGGGAGCATGACCATGGTATTTCTCACATTCCAGGTATTCAACCACCCAATGTGCATCCTTATTGAAGCCCTTTTGCATAGAGGAATGGAATTGAAAACATCATTCAAGAATTGTTGGATGTGGGAGTCATATGTCCTAGCATTATTCCTTACTCATCACTAGTGCTAATGGTATTAAAGAAGGAAGGTACTCATCACTAGAGCTAATGGTATTAAAGAAGGAAGCCACTCATCATATGTGTCCTGATTTTTGGGCTCTCAATAATTTGATCACCAAGGAAAACTTTCCTATCCTAGATATTAATGATGACCTCTTGGATGAACTTCATGGAGCCAATATTTGCACTAAACTTGTCTTTCAATCTGGATACCACCAAATCATGATGAAAGAGGAAGACATCCCTAAGATATATTTCCATACACATGAATATGATTATTAGTTTTTAGTGATGCACTTTAACCTTTTCAATTCTCCATCCACCTTCTAGAGCCACATGAAAAATATTTTTTAGCCATTCCTATGCAATTTTGTGATTGTCTTCTTTGATGATATCTTGACCTACAAAAAAACATGGGAATACCACATGAAGGCATTTTCAATAAAGACCTCAAGAGAAGGCATTTTCCAATTAGCTCCATAGGTGAGCCTAACTGAATGAAATGTGGTTACAAACACTGAGTATTCTGGAACAAGTTTGGATAGAATGGTAAGAACCATTTTTTTCTCCTCCTTAGATTTATCAACCCCACAAGCCTTGAGTTGTGACATCAAATCCTTGGTAAAGAAATCTTGGAGATTGTCAAAGTTTTTTGGATCCAAAGTGAGAAATTACACCTCGAGCATGTGTCCCCTCACCTCATCCTATTTTCCAAAAATCCCTTCCATGGTGGTCTAGGCTTCATTGGGGGTTTTACAGGAGGATATGTGTAACATCCCGCTCTGGCGCACTGAGAACACTTATTATTTGAGGACACTTGCTCGCAAGTGATCTGGACCCTTCTTGATGTTAGACCCTTTTTATATGATTATGATGTGATTGACGGATGACATGATGTGTTATTGATTGATGTAGACAGGTGCTATTGACTCAGTTTTATTGAGTGTGCAGGGTTTCT